>RJWM01021768.1:0-34716 GCA_004363535.1 Dasyprocta punctata
CTCTCACCATCTGGACCTATAGATAAAATATGTTTCATCAACTTAGGTTTCTGCGAATGTTCTTAATGGCAATACTTAAGAAAAGACTAAAAGAATGCCCAGGGTACTCTGTCTAGACATATACAGAACTGGACATCTTTTCCCTAAATGAAAACGTTAGCCCCTGCTCTCAAGAAATTATGCTGGCCCAGCAGGATTCAGTTCTCCTTGTTAACTGACATTTTACTTTCCTAATCATAGTCTGAGCTTCTACTGACAAACAGATGCAGATGTCACAGTCCCTGGCATCTAAGTCAAAAGTCGCATAAGAATTGGCCAGACCCTCAGAGCACAGTGGGAACTGTGGCCAACAATTCTAAAGCTAAACCAAAAATTTATGGCGTGAACTTGTCCTACTCATGGCAGCATTATTACTGAAATTCCTTTAAGCATTTGTATTCAAAATCTATAGCAATTTAGCAAGCAAAATGGTATTTCAAAGTAGCTACAATATAAATTAACTTCACATTTCTCTTCAGTTTAAAACAAGAGCCTTATTACAATTAATTCAAGGGAAAATGACAGTTTTGAACTGAATTACAAAAGTGAATTTTCACCTTTATACAAACTGTGTTATTTGCTCATTTTTTATGAACCCTATTTTCCATTTCATAATCAAATGTCTTAAAAATGAGTTCTGACATTTGAATCTTGCAAGTCACAAACTGATTGAGTACTATAAAAATGTGTAGATTTTATTTAGAAATGAAAGGAAATCTGAAGTATTTTAAGCACTACTACTCCCAAATCTGCTTAAATGGCCAAACAAAATCCAATTTGAAAATGGACAGAATTTTTAACTGTGCTGAAAAAGCAGTCTGCACATACAGAAGCATAAATACAGATTAACTAAAGAATTTAACAAGAGACTAAAATATAATACACATGTGTTAACTATCATTTTGCAGTACTAATATCAGTACTAATCCACCTCCCTTTAATAAATATTTGTCTTAAACATTTGTATTTCCTAGTTTCTCGCCAGTAAATACATAATATTATTTTTAAGAAATGATTTTTAATGAAGAGGCAAAAAGGAAAACACAATCTCAGAATACAAGGCAAATATGGATAAATCACCATGGTAACCCCAGGAGATAAGTATAAATCATTTCCTTTTGGATCTTAAAAACAGACAAAAACCAAGAGTTAGCAACAATAAAACTTTTGATTCTTTAAGATTCTTTAACAAAGAAGCTTTTAAATTTTAATTGCTTAAACTGTTAAAGATGAATAGGAAACAATCACCTAAATTATTATGCAAAGAGAAATAAAATTTTACTTGTGATTAATTCATTATCCTCTTTAAGAAAGAATAATATCCAAATCATCTTACAAATGTCAATTTAACAAAAATTTAGCTATTCAAAATGTCTCCCAAACTGTAGTCAATGATCAATTCACTTAATGCAATATTGGTAATGGCTGAATTTCAATATAACAAAAAAAGAAGACAGAAAAAAACTTAGCCTAAAAGTCTACTGGAGTTCACTGTAATGGGATTTGAGCTATAATTAAATTTGATTAGTTTGGTTCAAACCTCAAGTTCAAAAGAATTATCAGCATGAATGGATGAAAAGCCCTTTTACACGGGCATTTTGAAAATATGAAAAGGGCTGACACAGCAAGCATCAAAGACTTTAAAAGCAATTGACCCTTCCCAGAGCAAAGGAGAAATGCTAACAGCTGAAACTCAGATGCTACGCATAAAGAAAATAAAGTTCCAGATGGTTCAAAAGTCTGGTAGTTTATTAAATATTAAATACTATTATTTTTAACTGGATTTTGCCTGGGCATAGCCAAATGTGTCATCTATAAAATGTGAAAAAGAAGCCCAATTCCACCCCCTGAAAAACTGAAGCAAATAAACACTCCCCTTTTCAAAACCTACCAGCATGAGAAAGCTTCTCAAGGAATTATACAAACAACCCCAGTGACGGTCAAGTAAACACACTGTTTAATAAAAAGCAACATTACCTACAAACTAAAAATCCAAACCAGTTTCTCTGAAGAACAGCTTCACAGAATTTAACAACATAAGGAGACATTTAACTCTTATATAAACATGTATACACACACCCACACAACACACACACACATTTTGTACCCCTTGAATCATATTATACGCTTGGCATATTAAAAATGGAGACAAGTAAAAGCAGCTAGCATGCAAACGTGACCTTCAGAAATGTTTTGGTGACTGAGAGGTATCAAACATTTTAGAAGCAGTTAAAAAGGACTTTGACAGGACTGTATAAGCAAAAGTTTGCTGTATGCATTAGATATACGTACATATGGAAACATGAGCATATACACTTACACACCTATCAAATTAACTATATATCCATGTGTAAGCACACACCTACCACATAATGTAGTAAATATACCACAAACAAAATACGTGTCCTTTTTAGCAAAATAAAGTTAAGTTTACACACCCTGAATTTCTAGATGGCACTTTTAAGTCAGTTTTTATGTGAAAACTTTCCCTTGTTACTGTATTACGGGATTGGTGGAGGGCAAAGACTTTTTCATGAGATGGAAACATTCTGTGCCAAATGAGGCAGGTGTGACATATATCAGAGATAAAAGCAATTCTCCAAATAACAACGTCATCCTGTAATGCTTTCTTGACAAGTACAACTCTGCTATTCCTCTCTTTGAGACTTAATACAAAGCACAGTTTTCGTGATCTTTCTTAACAGAGATGAGTAGTCTGATTGGTGCTCATTTCTAATGGTTTTTAGCATTGAAAATAGTGATCTCACTTAAAATGGTCAAGAAATCCAGTCAAAGCAGACTGGTTGGTTAAATGCTCTTGTTTTTGTTTTTTTGTTTTTTTTTTTCTTTTGTGGCACCAGGGATTGAACTCACAACCTCATGCCTGTCAGGCGCTTAAGTCACTGAGCCAAACTCCCAGCCCTGGTTTTTTGAGTTAGGGTCGCACTGTGCAGCTCAGGCCAGCCTGGCGCTCACGCTGTAGCCCAAGCCAGCCTCGAACTCACAACGCTCCTCCTACCTCAGCCTCCCGAGTGCTGGCTTAAATGCTCTTTTCTTAAAGCATTTTCTTTAAAAGCAAAATACCTCTCGAGGTAATTATCTTTTTGTAAAAACTGCTTATTTCGAATCAGTAGCTTTAAGATAACTCAAAGTCATGTTCTACCAAAGCAAAGAAAACCTCATGAAGAAATAAATCACATTGTTTGTTTACTTACTTACTTATTTATTTTGTCTGTTAAAATTGTCCTGAAGGTAATACAGATGTTACCTTCAAGAGTTTGTCATTGTATTTCTTTAAACTCAGTTTATGACAGGTGTATTTACCAAAGAAGGAAAGGCAAACTATTAATCTCACAAGTCTCTGTAATGAAATCCAACAGTTTATTTTTTTTTTTTAATGTTGTTGATAGAAGCCAGGGCCTCTGTGCATGCTAGGCAAGCACTCTACTACTGAGCTACATTCCTACCCCTTAAGAGCCTCTTTCATTGAACTTCATCTAGTCCAATGGTTCTCACACTTCACCATGCATCAGAATCACTTGGAGGGTCTAAAAAAAAATAACTGTGGGCCCCTCTCCAGAGTTTCTGAACAGAACTAGGAGACTCAGAATCTGCATTTCTAACAAGTTCCAGACACCATATTCTGAGAACCAATAATCTAGTGGGCATTTTCCTTCTCTTGTTAAGAGGCAAAGTTGATAATAAAAAAGACTTTTGAATTTAGAATTAAACGTAAGTTGACATAAATGAAATCCACTCCAGGCAGGGCACAGGTCTTAGAGACCGCCTACTTCAAAATTCAACACATTTTTTTCTATGAAAGGCCAGAAAATGGTTTAGGCTCTGTGAGCTATTCAATCTCTGTCACAATTACTCAACTCTGCCACTGCTGTACAGCAGCAGACACCCAACACATAAATGTAGGAGTGGGGCTACATGTCATAAAGCTTTATTACAAAAACAGACTGTGGTCTGCATTTGGCCCACAGGTCATAGTTTACCAACCACTTTAAAAACAAGGAAATCATTGACAGTAATAATTAAACAATGTCAGAAGGCACAAGGCAGTAAGTTACATAATTACAACTAGAACTCCAGCATGTCTTACATACGAAAGAGGCTACTGTTGCAGTAACATTTTAATAAAGAAAAGCCACAAATGAAATGCATTGTAAAACCTCATGGAGTTTAATGAACAACAACAACAAAGATGACTTTAAGAAACAAAATGGTATCTCACTTCTAGAATTAATGCTAGATATTGTTATTTCTAATATTACTTCTAAATGAGTGTTGCTGGGTAGGGTGATACACCTGTAATTCCAGCATTTGGGAGGCTGAGGCAGGAGAAGCACCAGGAATTCAAGGCCAGCCTGGGCTACATAGTGAATTCAAGGCCAGCCTGGAATACAAAGCAAGACCCTGTCTCAAAAAACCAAAATAAATAAATAAACAAACGGATAAATAAATAAATAACAGTTTACACAGTTAGAGGACACTGTCCGACTTTCTTGCATCTGATGCCAGCTGGAGCAGGGGCTACATCAGCCAAGACCTCTGATCAGGGACTGCGATAAACAAGGACACAAGATTATTTCTCAGTTCAGCCAGGTGTGGTGGCACATACCTATAATTCCAGCACTCTGGGAAGCTGAGGCAGAAGGATCCCAAATTGGAGTGCAACTTAAACTCTGAGACTCTATTTTAAAAAAAATTTTAATGGGGGTGGGTAGGTGAATGGGGATATAGTCTAGACTTTGGGTTCAATCTCTAGTACCATGGGGTAGGGGGATGTATCGCAGTTTTTAACCTGTTGTTTTTACCTTCTCATCCCAACTACCATTCATCTGATGCCATTCATTACAAAAATACTCCTCAATACTAAAATTTTCTCGCATAAAGCCAAAGAGAAAACAATATTTTTGTATATGTTATAACCTGTAGCCTGTGATCTGACCAAAGCGCCGTTTTGCTGTTTTGTATGCGCCGTCTTAGATTAGAAACCCCCCTTGATTCGCTAAGGTTTCTGTTTTTCTGTAAAATCCCCCTTCCCCCAGTAACCTAAGAAACAGTTACAACTTTTAGGTTGCTGACCGAAGAGCGGGGTCAAAAGATAAACACTCACCCTGCTCCATGCAAAAAAAAAAAAAAAATGTAAAACGTGTCTTTCTGTAACCTTTGTTATCCATATTAGGGAACGACCACCACCATCCGGCTTTAGACCCTCCCCATGACAACTTCTCCAATGGGTGCGAGAGATCTTTAAAATACTAACCAATGTACTCAACTTTTGTACCCACGTTAGCAAAACTCCTCCTCTCTTTGTTCTAGTGTTTTATAAGCCCCTCCAGGCCACTGAGACGCATGCAGTCTCGGATTGGCTTTAAGTGAGACTGCGTTGCCTGGCCAGGAAAATAAACGCTCCATTTTAAATTCTTTGGGCGCTCCGTGAGGTTTTTTCAACTCGGGGCTCTTCACTACTACAGTATAGTCCACCAGGTTTGACACTAATTCTAGTTATTAAATATTGACATTAAACACAAATACTTAGCTAATAAAAACAAAGCAAAAATTTTTACCATGTAATATCTAAAAGCACATAACTGTGCATATACATATATGCAAAGTAATTTTATACATCTATGTATGCATATGCAACATAAACATAAGCATATACACACATATATTCTCAGTTTTCATAGTTTCATTCTTAAAACTGACATTTAAATTAAGTCAATATATATTCAACAACTGATAATGGAATTTTACATACTGCCTTATAACTATGCCATGTCAGTTTATTTTTAAAAATAAAGTTAATACATACATATTAGGAAAAATTACAAATAAGCTAGCTTGAACTATCAAACATGAACTCAAAAATGTTTTCTAAAGTAGCTGTAGTTAAAAGTGTGCCTATCCAATTGAGGATAAGAATGATGAGTCCCAAATCTGAGACAAAATTTTGAACATGTTTGAAGTATCCTGAACCATGCATGAAAAAACATCTGTTATTTACAGATCAAAGCAAGTATGGTATCCTAAAACAACTAGAGTGAAAAATGCCTAAATCTAATTTCATCCTTGTCCACACACTTCTTTGAACTAACAATTCAGAGAATTGGTCAGTATGTTGAACTAATTAGCATGCTTAACGCTTGCCAGTTTTGATGACTCCAATTCTTTATTTTAAGAAATGGAATATAAATAATAGTTTTTAAAACATACACACTAGCATATTTGAGAAAATGCAAAAGCCAATCTATGCTGACAAAGCCACATATATTGAACAGTGCCTCAAAAAGCCCCACAAAATGAATGATACAGACTTAATACTCTCCAAGTTGTGAAATGGGCTGTATATTATTTTGGGGTTTTGATTTGCATGAGATTAACTGAACAACTTTTTTTTTCTGTATTCAGTCATTCTTTTTGAGACTCAACTTGTATCTAACTTTATCTTAACACAAGGAATCACAGTAAGGTGTCCCTGATAAAAGGTTTAACATTTACTTTTTAATTACAATGAGAATAAATTCACCCAAGATCTTCTAAGAGAAATCCACATCTAAGAGTCAAGACTACAGTATATGCCTTTCCTTTCACACACTTGAGTCCCATACCCACATTTGCTACAAAGATTTTCCTAACCAGTGATAATCAATGACAAATCCACAATAAACAAGTCATTAAATGTTAAATGGAGTGTTAGTTATCTAATAACACCATAATTTAGGGGGTGGAAGACTGCTAGTACTTAATGGATTTTTAAAAATGTTCTACTCAGTGTATATATTCTAAGATGATCTATTACTATAATTTACATGACAACAATATACGACAGTAATACACAATACAACAATACAGAAATTTCATCTCAGCATGTAACTCTACTTTTACCCTTTAAGACTAGAATTAGTTTAGAAGAAGAGGAAGGGGAGGAGAAGGGGTAAGAGAGAGAAGACAAGAGGAGGAGATTAATAGTCAAATAATCTGAGTTCCATATTGTTTCTAACACAAAATGATTCAGGTTTTATATTACAGGACAATATGAAGAAGGAAGCTCAAAGCCAAGATGCTTGTGGATAAAATAAAATACATAGCACCTTCTCTTTCTTTATGAAGATTATTTTTACTCTATGATAATATAACAACAATTAAAAAAAAAAAAAAACCTAGTGGCCCAGTTACTGTAAGGAAATTATAGTGCCTTTTCACTGAGAGATCTCCCCACACCTCTTTTGTATTTTTAATTTTGAAACAGGATCTTACTAAGTTACTAAATTGCCTGGGTTGGGCTTGAGCTCTCAAACTTCCTGCCTAAGCCTCCCAGAGTGCTAGGATTACAGGTGTGTACCATCATGCCCAGTCAATACTAACTATAATGTGAATCAAAGTTAGTTGAAGAACTGACCCACTGATGTATACCCATTAACATTATATTATTAATTCAAGAGAAAATAAGCATTCTGTAGGTAAATGGATGCACTTCAAGACATAAGTCTAAGTGAAATAAATTAGACACACAAGTTTAAATATTACATTGTTTCTCTTGTGTGAGGAACCCAAAGCGTAAATAAAGAGCAAAATGAGGACAGATACTGGAAAGTAGGAAGAACTTGTTCAAATGTGAAGGGGAACCAGGGAGGGGGAAGGAAGAAGGGAAGGGAGAAAAAGGATTTAAAAAAAAAAAGCAATGGAAGGAAAAAAATGGGAACAAAGTTTTGTAAATAGGGAAGGGAAGAAGGGTTGAAGGAAGGAGAAGGGAACAGGAAAAAAAAATTAAGATATGTTATGTACAAGCACAAATTCCCTACGATGAACATGATCATTATGCATGGCAGATGTGTACTAATAAAAAATAAATAATAAAAATAGCATTCTCAGAGAAATGGAAGATAAAATATAAAAGATACATAATTTTTTGGAATCTTTCAGTCAGTCCTCCTCTGAGTTAAAAAGATTGGAGGTAATTCTTAGATAGTCTATTCTATAAATTAAAAAATAAAATAAAGGGAAATGCCTTAGGAAACCATCTTTCAAACATCATCTTTCAACACAGACAATCTGTTCCAAAGTATGAAAACAAATACCTGAACAAGAAAAGACAACAGAGACACTACCTGGTGCACAGCGGGAAGTGGTACATAAGTGCTGATACACACCTGCCAGGCCAGCACTCTGGGAGGTGAAAGCAGGAAGACTGCAAGTTTCAGCCCAGACTCCGCAATTCAGCAACTTAGCAAGACGCTGCCCCCACCACAAAAAAGAGGTACAAAGTATTTTAATGGAGAAAAGACACTTCGAAAAAAAGTGTTGTTGGGCCGGGGATTTAGCTCAGCAGCTCAAAGCACTTGCCTGGTAAATGCAAAGTCGTGAGTTCGAACTCCAGTAACAAAACAAAAACAAAAACAAAAAAAGTGTTGGAACAACTGGACACTCACGTGCAAAAAACAAACTTCAACCTACATGCCACTCTTAAAAATCAACTCAAAATAAATTATAAATGTAAAAGATAAGCCCATAATACTTTTAGAAGAAAACAAAGCAGAAAACCTTAGTGACTCTGAGTTTTTTTTCTAATATGGAATACTTCATGAATTTGCATGTCATCCTTGCACAGGGGCCATGTATCATGCCAATTTTAGTAAATGTTCTGCAGAAGCAAGCGAAGTTCTTATACATATATCTAAAGAACAATTTGTAAGAGACACAGTAAGTTGAATTTTACCAAAACTCAAAACTTTTATTTTGCAAAATAATATTGCTCATAGAATGCAACTGCAAGCTACAGATGATTAGGAAATATCTGCAAATCACATAACTGACCAGAGCTAGCATTCTAAATATATAAAGAACTTTTCAAACTGCACAGTAAGAAACTCAATTTTTAAAAATGAACAAAAGACTTGCATGGATACTTTACCAAAAAAAGATATAAAGATGATGAATAAGCATATGAACAGAGGTTCAACACCATCAGATACTGGGAAAATGAAATTTAAAATCATTATGAGACATAAGAATGTATTGTTAGCATGGCTAAAATAAAAAATCCTAACAATACCAAGTGCTGATAAGGATACAGAACATACACTACGAGTCTGGCAATTTCTCATGAAATTAAACCTATATTTGCCTTCCAACCAAACATATTTCTTGGATATGACCATTGCTGAGTGTCTATCCAAGAAAGATGAAAAATTGTGTTCACACAAAAACCTAAATAAAACCACTCATACCAATTCTTTTCAAAATAACTGGAAAGAACTCAAATGTCTTTCACTGAGTGAACAGATAAACACCTATTTTTGTATTCCAATGTACATCCAAACAATGTAATACCACCCACCAATAAAAATGAACAAACCTACTGATACACACAATGACTAAAATGAATCTTAAAAGCATTATGCTGTGTGACAGGAACCAGTCTTAGAAGGTTATATCAATAAAACAGGTATGGTGGGACCTGCCTATAATCTCAGCTAAACAGGAGAATCAGCTGAGACAAGAGAATCACAAATTCAAGGCCAGTCTGGACAACGTAGCAAAACTCTATCTCAGAATAAAATAAAAAGGGCTGAGAATGTAGCCCAGTGGTACAGTACCTGCCTAGCATATATGAGGCCCTGGGTTAAATCCCAGTACAAAAAAAAAAAAAAATTAAAAATTAAAAAGGCTATAAACTATATGAACCACTTAAATGATATTCTCAAAACAAAACCCTATTGCAATGGAGACCAGATCAATGGTTGCCAGTGGTTAGAAGCAGAACTACAAAGGAACAGCATAGGAGAGTTTCAGGATGACAGAAACACCCTATATCCTGACTGTGCTAATGGTTATAGAATGCATACATATTTTAAAATTCATAGTACTGTAAGCAGAAATGAGTCAGTGCTATGGTAGGTGAGTTTTAAAGATAAATAGCAATCGTAATTTCTTCTTGCTTGAAATGCATATATGGAAGGAAGAAATACGTATTAAAAATTTTTTACCCCATTAAAAGACCCTAGATACAATCATATATCCAGGCTCAAATCTTGATTTCTAAATATTAATCCCACTACAAGAAATCCAGGGTTCCTAGGGGAAATAGCTCATTATAGGATCATTATAGGATCTGCCCATTAAACATAGGGCTAGAATAGCCTGTTAAGCCACTCAAGTTGGTTCTCAAAGGAAAATGGAACAAATATCAAAGGACAGAGAAGTGGGACTGAAGAGGCTCCCACTGACCAAATTTAGGACAGTTTAAGTATCAAAAAGAATAACTGTGGTAATGGATATAATTATTGAATAAAAATCCATAACTACAGTGATGGGTAGCATATATCTGTGAACACACTAAGACACGTGAACTGTCACTTTTAATTATATATAGCACATAAATTATATCTCAATGAGGCTGGTAAAAAAAATTCGAGTCCATAGGAACAATAAAAATAAATCTTTGGGTGAAAGACAAAAATTCTTTACAGAAGAACACCAGTTAATAAATTCAGAGAAAAGTGATAGTATTAGGAAAATCACCATTTTGTAATACTAATGTAATAAAAGTTTCAGCTCATCCACAGATGATAAAACTATTAGGTGAAAGATTACTGGGGAACAGGATAATCACATGGTCTCAAAAGATTACCCCACAGATAACTTTTTACTAACAAAGCAGAATCGAATCTTTGTGTACACAAAACCAAAGCAACTTACTCAAACGCTTAAACCCAGTTTCACCAATTCAGGGACACTATTTATGTTCTCGTGGTATACAGCAGTATGGAATACCAAAATAAATAAATACATATAGTACCCATGCAAAAATAACAATAATAAAAGTAATCTGAATCTAATTGTATGGAAATCATAAGAAATCAGAAAGTCCACATTATGGGACTTTGTAATATAAGTGACCTGGACTCTACAAGAATGTCAGTGTGATGGGAAAAAAAAAAGTTGGGGAATGTAACAGCCAAATACAACCTGCAATCCTTTACTGGGTCCTGAAGAGACATAAAAAGTTGTAAAGCCCTTACTGCTGGGATAATACAGAAAACTGACCATGTAAGAGATAATGTTAACACAACATCGTTAAACTTCTTGGGTATGACAAAGTAGTTATCAGAATCATGATTCCATTCTTGGAAGATACATTTTGAAATATTTAGCAATTAAGTGTCAGAATATCTGCTACTAACTTAGAATAAATGTTTCAGGGCAAAAGCAAAGTCAAAAAGACAGGGGGCGAGAGAGAAGAGAGTTTAGCTTTGAGACTGATTTATTAGCATGGATTAAAAAAAAAAAAAAGGCACCAAAAATAAGGAGAAAAGGCACCAGAGGCGGAAGCTTGGCAGAGGTAGAGTGAGCCATGGCTGAATCCCTGGCAGTCTGGCTGGAAAGCCAATGGTCTGAACCACTATGCTTAGCAGCCTTCAGGAAACAGCAAACCCAACTCCTGAAACCAACAAAGAGAAGATCAGACCTAGTGAATACAGTACCAGAGTGAAAGAAGAATGGAAGACTCCAGGATTTCCAAGAGAAAGAGATAGTACAAAAGACAATATGATTTCAAGGTTGTCACAAATGTATTTTCTTTAAAGGCCAAAAAAAAAAAAAAAAAAAAAAAAAAAAAAGAAAAGAAAATGCTAACCCCACCCCCACCAAAAAAAAAAAATTAGAAACTCTAAGAAAAAGTAAGTTCATATCCCAAATATTCAGGAAATTCGATTTATAATATTAGATTTTAGCAATGGATAGAGTCTAAGAAAAGATATTCTATCTAATTTTGATGCTGGAAACATTCCCTTCAGGGTGACACAGCACCAACACAAAAGGAAACAATGACCCTAGCAAGCTATCTGGCCTGGTGATCACTCATGAAGTCTCCACAATACATATACTAGGTCGGTGGCACACAAATTTCAGAATCAACACAGAAAAGTACGGAGTGATTTTCAGTGAACAACAGGATTAAACTGTCAGCCATTCTGACAATTGGGGGTGAAAGTACAGCTGAAAGTTTTTCCAAAAAACAGAATCTGTAAGTTAATTCAGGCAAGGAGGTAAAAAAGGAAGTTTATAGCCTCATGATGAGAATAGAAAGTTTTAAGATGCTAAAATTTCATGGCATAAAAATAGACACAGGGCTGAGGGTGTAGCTTGGTGGAAGAGTGCTTGCTTAGCATCTGAAAGGCCCTGGGTTCAATATCCAGCACACACACACACAAAAAAACCACAGGTGAATAAGGAAGTAGGCATAAATATCTGACTTAAAAAGTTTCTAAAATAACCAAAAGAATGAAATTTATATATCTGGAATGCTAGGATGAGACATGATTGAAAAGAAGTATCATGTGAGCAAAATCACATTTTCCCATCCCCAAAATTTAATAGATGGCTAACTAAAGTTGAAAATTACAAACCAGATGCTTAAATATATTATAATGAATGTCAGTGTAATCAGAAGAACTAAAAATAGAAATAGACTTAAAAGAGTAACTCTAGAGTGGGAAAAGTATGAAGGGATAGACAAGGGACTGCTGCTTTTCATCTTAAATTTTGTATCATTAGACTTGTTACTGATTTCATGTAATATTTTGATAAAAAATTAAAAATAAAAAATGTTTCAAAGTTAACTTGTCATTACTTTAGAAGATCATTTTAAGAATAACTATTTGTATTTACTTAAGTGTAATGTTCAAATCTGGCATTTTTTAAGTTTTTTGTTTTTGAAATAATTTAAAGACTTTTATAAAAGTTGCTAGAATAGTAGAGGTTCATAATAAAATCTACAGCTGGCTTCCCGAGGGTTAGTATTTTAACCAGACTACACTTATCAAAACCAGCTACAGTACTGCTGCACTGCTACTAGCTAAATTATAGATCCCATTGGAATATTACCAATTTGCTCCTGAAGCATCTTTTTCCTATTCCAGGATCCAATCCTGGATACCATACTGCATTTACCTGCTGTCACCTTAGTCTCCTCCTATTTTTGACAATCCTTTCATCTTTATCTTTCATGACCTTGACAACTATATCAGTCAGCTTTTCTGTTAATAAGACACAATACCTGATATTCATAATTTAAATTGGCTCACGGTTTCAGGGGATTCAGTCTATGGTCAGCTGGCTCCAAGGCGGGAATACTGTGGTGGAAGGGCATGGCAGAGCAGAGTTGATTAGTTATTGATGGCCAGGAAGTAGAACAAGGAAACGGTGCCAGAGAAGAAAGGACCAGAGACCACATATAGTACTAAAGGTCATACCTCCATGATTCACCCAAACATACCCAGAAATACACTCCACCAATCCTTGGGGTACATTCCAAAGTGATCAAGTTGATAATCCACCCCAGTCACAATTTTGTACATCTCTTCATTTGGGTTTATATAATGGTTTTTCATGATCACACTGAAATTGTTCGTTTGGCTAAAAGACCAAAAAAGGGACATTACACTCTTCTTTGACACCCTAATGGACATGTATGCTGTGAATCTTACTACTTATAGTGTCTGCCAGTTTTCCAACTGTAAAATTATAATTCATCTCTTGGTCATTGATAAATAGCATGGAGGAAATACTTGGAGACCACGCACTCAATCATAGTTTTAAATAACTGACAAATGAAGAAAACACACACACACACATACATCCAAAGTATACATTGTGACGATTTGACACATGTATACATTGTGTGATGGTTACCATGACCAAATTAATAAAACACATCCACTACCACTCCTGCTATACTTTAGATACACAGAATGTCCTCGTCGTAAACCTGAAAGTTTATACACTTGGCCCAGCATCTCCCCTTCTGCCCTACCAGACCCTGGGAACCACTGTTCTACTCTCTTCTTCTACAAGTTCGACTCTTTTAGATTTCACATGTGAGATCACGTAGTACAGTATGTATCTTTCTGCTACAAGATTCATTTTTTAAGTGAAAGGTACTTACCATTCTTATCATTTAGAGATGTGCGGTGAAGTATTTCAGGATAAAATAATGTCTAGAATTTGCATCAGATTAATAAAGAATGGGAAGTAGGCGTAGGTGCAGGTGGGTGCAAAATAGTCAAGAATTGGTAACTACTGAAGCTAGGTGATGGGACAACAGGGATTCATTTTCTAATCTGCTTTTATGTATCTTTAAAGTTTTCCATGGTAAAAGTTTGGAAAAGTTAGAACCTAAATAAATTCTGTGCATGCGTGCACCAAAAGAAAAAAAACGAACTTAAGTATTCAAGAACTTTGGATCAGAAAACATTATCATGCTTAGATTTTCATTTTCCAGTCTGATCCATTTCCATGAATGCCAAGTAAACAACCTAGGAGTTTCCAGGTCTACGCATATTTTGAAGCTGCCATCAAAATCTAAAACACAGGCATTGTGCGCCCTCTAGGGTCTGATTCTATACCACAAGTTTGGCATCCACATGTTCAGTAATAAAAAGCAGAGTACTTTCAAAAATGAGAAGAAATGTCCTTCTTTCTCACTGATTTCTGCTTTTTAAGAAAATGGATTCATTTATATGGGCAGGTCCCACTGAAATGTTTCTAAATTAGAATTATGTTGACTTCAGCATCCTTCTTCACCCATCCTTTATTGAGGTTGCTTAAAAGCTGGGTTTGATGGTGTATACCTATAATCCCAATACTCTGGGAGGATGAGGCAGGAAGATTATGAACTTAAACCCAGCCTGGGAAACTAAATGACACCCTGCATCTCAAAATAAAAAGAAAATTAAAGGGCTGGAGATGTAGCTGAATGCAAAGGGTCTGAGTTCCCAGTGCAAAAAGAATCCTGTAACACTCAAAAGTTGTGCCATGCTTTCACACCAACGAATCTGCTCCAAGCCTTACAGATCTGCCATCATTTTGTTTTACTAAGATTTCCTGAAAAATTCTTAAAGATCTGAGAAGAAGGTAAACTATGACAAGAAATACAAACTTTAGAATTCTAATTAGCTTGACTTCAAATTCCAGACCTAGCCCTTCCTAGTTATATTTCTAATTCTTCTAAGCTTCAGCCTTCCAACCTGGAAAAAAAGTTAGTATTTTACCATTTAGTAATTTAAAGATTACAAAAATATATGTCAATGCATCATCATAATTAGTATTTAAAGGTAAATATTTTTCATGACATCATTCCAAAGTGATCTGTAGCCAGTTCATCAATACCCACAGATTAACATTTTCAGTAATTGCACTAATGACTACCTTCAACTACCGTCCCTGAACTGCTCATAAAAGTTCTAGATATGATTTCAAATTTAGTTTTCTTAATATTTAAATATAGCATGTTGCTTAATCCTGGTAAGATAGTGTTTGTTCAGATAATAAGATGGAATACAGAACGGCCAAGTTCAAAATTCACTCTCAACTCTGTTCAATGGACATAATTTGCATTTGAAGATCTGAAGGATCCTCTTTATAAATAAGTTATTATTTCCCTGCTACATCAGAAAGCATATATGTACAATATTCATGTGAGCAATCATAACTAAAAATGACAAAAGTAAAATAAGGGCTATTTGTAAGTGGTACAAGATTACCAGGAAATATATTAAGAAAAGTCAAGAAGAAAACTGAATTCATTTATTTGGCAGAAAATCATTAATATGTCTGGGAATCAAGTGAGGACCCCATAATTCTCACCAAATCCATGTTTGCCCAAATATCAACCAGAAATATAAAAATCTTAAGTGTACTTCTGAGAAGCAAGTATGATTCAGTTTGTTCATTCTATATTTTATGTGTCCTAAGTGTTAGATTAACAGTAGGGAACAAACACACAAGAAGCACCTGCTCTCTAACAGAGGAAGGGAAACAGAAAATAAACTTGTAAATAAGAAATGGAAATAATTTCAGATAATAGTGGACACTAGGGTAACAGGTGCCAGATTGGCACTGGCACAGAGCTATCTCAGTCTGAGTGGTCACAGGAGGCCACTTCAAAGTAAGGGCATGTGGGCGAACGGCACAAGTCAATCACATAAACACCAGATGATAACACACTTAGAAGACACTGTTCTCTATGAGCAGTTCTATCAAAGCAGATTCTCTACACCCATGTCTTCTAATTACTCCTGGCACTAATGTATATCTGAAGTTTTAAACACCAGAGAGAGATATAAATATGCAATATTCACTTTAAATATTTGCCTCCACAGGAAAATGTATATGCTATAAAATGCAAAATATACAGTTACCACAAGTTCATGGGCCCTGGACTCCTTGGTTCTCTACCTGTTACAGGTGAATCCTGACTCAACTATAACCAGAAGCTTCAGTTATTAGGAAGTAGAGATCTGTTTGGGGCTACTGTGAGGATTACACAAAATAATGTACTAAAAACTTAACACAGTGTCTAGAATACCATAAGTACTCATTTAACATCAGCTACTACTTCAATTTAAAATGTGATTTACATACTTTTTAAAGAAACTGTTTATAAATTATTACAATACAAGTGTATTCTAAGATTTTAACTTCAAAATCAAAACTGTATGAAAAATAACTCTGAAATAAACTTACATCTTCGAAATAATGAGATACCAACAAATAATTCTTTAGAAAGAGCTTTCACACTGGCTCCCCAAAGAACCGAGGTGGTAGGAATAGAATAAAGATGAATATTATAGTTTACAGAGCACAAGTAAATGTCTAACATGTTTGGTGCTCACGGCTGTTAGCAAGAGGAGACCCAAGAATGGGCTGGAGTTGGAGATATGTGAAATGCTTTCTGTTTTGGGGGATAGACTTTAGCAGTAAAGGGGCTGAGTAGATACAACACAGTAGACCACTCACTAACAATACTGCCAGGCCTCTCTGTTCTGCCTTCTCTTACTGCATTGCAAAGCCACCTAGTCAACTTTCCAATTCCCAGGCAACTCAGGGAAGTCCAGGAATGTTTTCATTTTCCAGATAAATAGGACAAAAAAATCCAGAACTACCTCCTGCCCTCTCCATCTTCATGCTTGAATGGGCCCCAAAGCCTAAAAGTCCAGCCACAACTTCATGACCATAAGCCAATTAGCTAGAGCATTCATGTCAGCCAAGAAGAAAAAAAGAGACTGAATTCTCCTGGTCATCAGTTAATCAGTACATCAGCCTCAGATTAACAACATTCAGATTTCTTTTTATAAAAGGGGAAAAACAAAAAAAGAGAGAGAAAGAGAAGAGGAAGAAAAGAGAGAAAACACGAACACCCTTAATTGTTGAAAATTTGTACTCCTATTTTCTACTCTTGGCAGCCTAACTGCAATCCAAACTAACACAAAGATGAAGGAAGATGATATTTCGTGTGGGATAAAAAAACTCAAGGGAACAAGAGCCACTTCAACACGATGGTTTATGGCCATAGCATTTAAAGTGAAGAAGAGAGGATTTCCATCTTTATCAAGTTGTCTTCTGTATTTACATCATCACATTTGCCTCCCAGTAAACCATGCACACAGGAACTGATGCCCCTTTTGGAAAACACCACCAGTGTGCCAAAATGAAAATAAGTAGCATTTTCAAAACTTCACAGTGCAAACAAACTTTGTCTAAGGAGCGAGAAAAGTAAATAGCAGCTGGTTTCATATAAACAAAGTATGAGAAAATATGTACTAAAGGGCTAAAATAATTTTTCTACATTAATTTTACTAGATTGTTCTTCCTAAAATGTTTAAGAGATGATGAAAAACTGTAGGCTAAAAATTCATATCTGAGGAGTTACAATTTTAAGTTCTTGCATTAAAGGATTAATTGAATGAACTATAGGTCATTCTTCATAAAACATCTCTACAGTAGTTACAATAATATAAATGCCATTAAGTGACTCATTTTATAAACCTCTGTGACTAAAGGGGTAATTTCATTTTCATTTGTTTAATATTCCCATTAATAAGAATGTTTCGTTACACATTTACTGAAAGCCTGAACAACAACAACAACAAAAAAAAAAAATGGACAAATTTCAAGAACAAACAGATTTTTTTTTTCTTTTCCCATGAAGCTAACATTATGGAATTTTAACAGATGTTCTATTTGGTCATAGTTAATAAAATGAATTATGTAGGATTAAAATAGGGTTCAATGTTTGCACTGGATTTGAACTGAAAAACAATTTCACATTAAAAGTTTGGAAAAGTTCCTAATCACTTTTCCTCTTGGATTTTCAGAAGAATTACTAAGATACAGAAAGAAAATAAGTGAATTATTCTAGCACTTATTTTTTTAAATAAAATCAGATTATAAAAACTATGCTTTCAAGGTTTAAGACTGAAATTTTAGAAAACTATGTACTCTTTGGTACAGTATTTCATCACCTATGTACAGCAAAGATCACAGTAGTACAGTGTGTGTATCAAAAGGCTGAGTTGCAGCCCTGCCTGTTTCTAAAACTTCTGCGCTCACCATTCTAAAATGATGGTGGTATGTGATAACATGTGAAAAGAATCAACCTTAAAGAAATGGGAAAATCACAAATATTCATTGAGCACTCACTATGTGGACAGTATTGTGCTAAAGCCTGTGCATAGTATAAGGAAGTAAAATCCAACAGTTTCAAGAACTTTTATGTTATATGGGAAGACAAATCACAAATGAAATGTAAAGACAAGCTAAAGAGAGATCAAAGAAAACAACTTCACAGAAACATACAGACAGATACACAGCACGAATACACAAAAATATAAAATCCTCAAATGATACTAACTTCTTTTTCTTCTTTTTACTATTATGAAAGCAAAAATAATACACAGACTTAAAGATGGTATACAACAGAGGTTCTAGCTACAGTTGCTTCAAAATATTTTTCAATGGAAAACACTGAAGAACTGCAACTCAGTAAGAAAGTCTCCAAATGGGTAATCTTATTTGAAAAACGTGCTGCAACAAATCATCAATTCTATGCAAAAAGGAAATCATGTAATTTTTACAACCCACTTATATTAGTGATTCTGATCAGCTCATCTAACAGTTAGGATAACTACATCATTATAGGAAGATACTGTTTTTCCAACAGAAGTAGCCAGTCAATATAAAATCAGTTTACAGACTGCAATTTACTACAATTACAGAAATTCCTTTCTGTAAGACATTTGGATAAAACATTGGAATTACAGCAAGAAAATTTACAAGCAATATTTGAGTGCTGAGTTCAAACACAACAATTGTTATTCATCATGAAACTGTTCACATATTTAAATGCAGAATATTACATCCCTGTTCAAGAACCTAGCAACCTAGAAACTGCTTTAATTTCTGAATTTCCTAGTAAATGGTATTGCTGTAATACCTGTCTCAGAGAACTGCTATGAGATTTCAGTACACACAGTCTATGCAAAATTCTAAGCACAAACAAGAAAACAAACTCAGAAATGTTAGGTATCACCCAGCCATTACATGATGTGTGATTTCTGTAATGTCTTCCCCCCTTTTTAGGTTCTCTGTGTGTGAATCCATTAGATTTTTATTATCATAATGTACAACAGTATTTCTTTAAAGACTTCTTTAGACTCTTAAAATACCACTGAAGCGTTTGTATGTGTAATTTGTGATGCCTTAGAAAAATACTCTAAGCACAAATAAACTTTTCTAAGTACTTCGCTTAAAAAAAAAAAAAAAGAAAGAAATGTTAGGTAACTTGCCATAAAATAGACAGTTGGTAAGGGGCAGCATAGTATATTGAATTATAGTGTCCTTCACTGTCAAAGGCTCTTTGTTAACAAGAATATGAATAATTACAGTTTACATTTCTTGAGTATTTATGGTACTGTGTGACAGTCACTGGAGAATGTACTTCACCTGAATCTTCTCATTTAATTCTTACAAGAAGGTTGTGATGATTAATCCCAGCACTCAGGAGGCTGAGGTAGGAGGAGCGTTGTGAGTTCAAGGCCGGCTTGGGCTAGAACGTGAGCGCAAGGCCGACCTGAGCTACATAATGCGACCCTGCCTCAAAAAACTAGGGCCATGAGTTTGGCTCAGTGGCTAAAGCGCCTGTCTGGCAGGCGCAAGGTTGTGAGTTCAATCCCTGGTGCCGTAAAAAAAAAAAAAAAAAAAGAATGTTGTGATGACTAAATCACTACACAGTAAAGGAAACAAAAGAGTTTTTAGACATATGTTAATACATCCAAAATAACTTAAAATTAAAGTTAAAGCTACAATGACATAATTTTTCATCTCCCAGTGGAGTGGCAGGGAAAACAAGAGCACTCTTCCACTACTCGTGAGTGTCAGCTGGCACTTCCACTAAGGGCCATTTGGTGCTACCTATCAAAACTACAAATGACCATGCCTCTAACCAAGTGATCGTACTTCTTAGTGTGAAACCTACGCAGGCTCTCAGGCATAAACAAAATAACGTTTGAGCAAAATTAAGCAGTTCAGCATCTTTGTAGTGTCCACCAACAGGGCAGTGACTGAGTAAATAACGGCTCCCCTATACAACGAAGTACTATGCAAAGCATAGTGCTCTTTATGAAGTGACTTACAATGATTTCCAAAAAATACTAGGTTAACAAACAACAAAATACACAAACCCTAGACCGAAAGCTTCTGGAAAGACACACCAGAGTTTCCCATAACATGAAGAGATGGAGATGGGGGTGGCACTGAGGGGGCAGACAAAAGAGCTGGGAAGACTTTCAAAGACAATCAAGAAGCTGATTTTAAAAGGACCTGTGTCCAGTCAACAGATTGAGGGACACAGGGATGATAAAGGTAACCAAGTTTGGAAAAGCTGTTCTATTACTTTGTAATGAACTTTTTGATGAGCAGGGATTTCTGCACCTAAATACAACAAACATACAGAACAGAATGAATGATTTGATTGACCTGCCTGACTACTTATAGCAAAATTGGGGTTGGAAGGAATAATCCCCACCTACCTCTAAACTCTTTAGTGGATATTCTCATCTACCAAAAGGAAGCCAAGAGTCATGTGTTACTAAAATAGCAACATCCTACCAGTGAGACAGCTCCAACCAGTTTCTCACCTTCAGATTTGTGCAGCCAAGAGCCACATACCAATAATTTATCCCCTTATCTCCATGGATACAAGTTAGGCCCTTTCCAGGGCTTTTCCCATGTGCCCTTTTCCAGTCCCCTGGCAAACACCCAGCTGAGGTGGGAGGTTCAACTTCTGCTCCTTACCAATACCCTATGCCTCTGTTGAAGCATCCTCATAGGCTTAAGATAGATCTAAAATTAAGACTCGCTTTTATTAATGCAACAAATACTAGTTGAGTACCATTCAAGCAGTGCTTTCTCTACAAGTCCAGGTGCATCTTGGATGTGCTAGTAATTGCAGCCTTCACTGCACTACACCCTAAAGATCATACTTCCCCATTTGTTTCCCCAGAGAATGTGAATCTTTTAGGGCAGAAAAGTTCTGAATAACATCCAAGACACAGCACTCTACAAATGACTGTGGAGTAGAATTTGTGGACAAGACATCTGCTGAGTTTAACTTATTCCCACTTCTTTTGAAACAAATTGCCTTTCTTTGCTTTCTTTCTCTATATAAATTTTTCTAATTTACATCCAACATTATAAGGTTGCTCTCCGCAAAATTTTCTGGCCACTGTTCCACCTGAAATCATCTTGGTTATGACAGCAGAGATGATTTTGTTCCCTGATTTTATTGCAATAACACCACTACACCAAGATGCTTAGCCACATCTAATTTGGCCAAGATCATGAGAAAAATGAAAACTGAAAGGGTGAGATAAACAGTATAATCTGTTGACCTTGCTTAGACTCAGTAGAAAATTCACAGTAACTAAAACACTTTAAGAGAACATAAGGGACAAGTATGCAATTTCCACAAACATCAAAGGCAGATAAAAAAGTATGACAGGATTCAAAAACTATAAAGAACACACATAATGCATGAATTCGAACTTCAATCTCATACTAATGGGCTACTGCTATGGAAATAAAACTATTTTAAAGAAAAAAATCACGCACAGAGTAAATGTTTAAGTTTCCCAGTGATTCTCACTAAAGCTTCCGTGTACTTTCTTATTGAAGCAATCAAATGAGTTTTTGGCAAAAGATTTGATATTGGTGTCAGAATAATGTAAGAATCGAAACTATTTATAATGCAAAAATTTTGTTTAAGACAGATGCATCATTTCTTATTTTTCTTACTTGGAAAAGAAGCTATGTTTCATTCAGCAATAATGTTTCTCTCATTCTCTCTGAAAATCCTGCACAAAAGCAATACATCAACTAAAATCAGTTCTGAAAGATCTTTTATGAATACGCACAATGCAGAAGACCCCAATTAAATTTCCAACAAAGCTCTGCCATTTTGAGTAAACAAAGTCATCTCAATAAGGTCACACTATTTGCAAGGATTGCAACCTAAAAATTAATTACTAGCATGACATATGTCAAAATAAATCTTTAAAAAGAACAGACTATAGTTGTAACCATATGTTTTATCCCTTTTACGTAAAACCAGTACTCTTTGGAATACAAATGTATTCAGCACCTTTCAAGAACATTTTTGAAAAGTTTGTTATTAGTCCCCCCATCTTTTCCAACATCCAAGTGAAATGTGAGTAAATAATAGGTTTAATAAGTCAGAAAATAAGAACAGAACAAAGATACAGTATGGGTGATATTTCTGAAAGACAGAGGTCATCTTTACACAAATAACTAATTATGAAACATTCAGTCTGTCACCAAAAGTTCTTCAAGGTCTACACAAACTAGACGGCTGCCCTGTAAGTTGCTACCTTGTGAAAATCAAACCTTTAAATCACACGTAACAGTGACGGTGTCTCATAAGGCAGATTGTAATCCACAGTTGAAAACAAAACAACTGAGAATAAAATGAGAGATTTCAATGAACTTTCAGTATTTTGCCAGCTGGGATCCTCTTTAATCACATTAAAACATTTTTATAAATAAAAATGCTTCACTATCCAAGGAACTTCAAATAAAAAACATAGAAACAGTTGTATGCAAGTTCTCACTTGTGTTTTAAAAGGAAATTATGTCCCAAACCAAGGACTTCTCTTGTATCTCACTATCTAAAATTCAACTTTTAAACTTCAAAATAGTCTCTCTTACAGGAGACAAAGATTAAAAGATGCTAAATCTACTAAAATCACCTATTGCTGGTAAAGTTTTGCTTTTTCACTCAGAAAAGAGAGAGAAAGAAAGGAAGAGGGAGGAAGAAAAAAGAAAGGAAGAAAAAAGAAAACGAGAGCAAGAGTGAGAGAGAGCAACAGCGAGTGAGAGAGAGAGAGCAAGAGCAAGAAAACGTCCCACATAATCATACGGCTTTAGAGTTAGAAGGCACTGAGACCCTGGATACACTGTACTCCAAGTCACCTGTCCACAGTGCTGGTCTCCAGGCCACAGTAAACGTCCCAGCTCATTTTATTCCCTTATCAGGGTGCCAAGCAGTAACTCTGTGATACAGGCTCTGGAAATAATTGTCTCAAAATGCTTATTTTATTGCCAATTTTTCATTAATTCTTCATATTACAGTAATTTATTTGGTATCTCACTCTTGGTAGTGATTCTGTAGTATTTTGGTTATCAGACATCTAGCCACTCTAGAACAACAATAAGGCCACACAATGCATAGGCATTCTGACCACTAGAAGGGCTCTTCCAGCAAACCCATTTTACAATTCTTTTAGAGGTAAGAAACCAACACTACCAGGCATGTGTAACCTTGCTCACCTGGGCCTCACTGAGTGCAGAGAAATTATCTTGGGCCCCACATAAGGTATATATTATAGTTACTTTATGCCACTAACAAAACTTTCTTTGTAACACATTTTTTATTGTAACACAGGCATGTGCAATACACAGGTCAAAGGCTGGCCATATCTTCAGTATTTAGAAGACTGATAATTTCCCTTTTTTATTTTTAAACCAGTATCCCCTAATATATTTCTAACTGTTAAGAAACACAAATTTAATGAACAAAGCATACCATTTTTTGTTCAACAGTAGAAGTTAAGTTGAGTTACCTCTCTTAAAACTGTGCTTTTATAGCCTCGATATAATCCTTGGATGCCCTACAACAAACAAAAAGTCAGGAGTTCAGAAGTCAGAATAGCAAGGAGATTTCCTAAATGATATTGTGAACAAACATATTTACCTGCTCTAAAATTTGAGTGGGGAAACCATTCAATCATACCACAGTTCTACAAAGAGGTCTAAATAGGCTTACAGCATACAAAGCTCAGGTTAGTTTCTTCTCAAATGGATGCATTCCAAAAAAATAAAACTTGCTCCACATTAATTTAGTTGTAGCTGCTGTTACTCAGCATTTTTCTCAAAAAAAAAAAAAAAAACTGTAGTGCTTCAAATATATTTCCAAAAGCGAAAGTACACAAATATCAATTATCCTTCCATATAAAAGAGAATTACATTTTATAGCTTTTATACCAGAAGCTCATTAATAATCTCTCAATAAAGTAGCAGTGTATATTTCCAGACAAACCTTGATTTATCTATTTAACCATCCACACAGTTCATTTCTATGGAGAGCCCATAGAATTAGTCTCATTCAATGTCTCCTCATGAATGAGAGGTGACAGATCTAGTGAAGGACCATTAAGAATAACTTTTCTAAAACCTACATTCAATAAGACTGATTCCCAGCTGGGCATGGTGGTGTACACCTATAATCCCAGCATTTGGGAGGCTGTGAGTGTGAGGCCAGCCTGGCTACACAGTGAGATGCTGCCTCCAAAAACAAAAACCAAAAAATGAAACAAAACAAAACAGACTGATTTCCATTAAAAACAAAACAACAATAGCGAAAACAAAAAGCCTCAGGGGCAGTGCCCAGAGTCCCAGCTGCTCAAGAGGCCGAAGCAAAAGAATCACTTAGGCCCAAGAGTTCAGGGTAGCCTGGGCAACACAGTTAGATCCTATCTCGAAAAACAAAACAAAAGTAAGTTAAGTGTGGCAATGCACATCTAAACTTTTAGCACTTCTGAGGCAGAAGGATCACAGGTTTGAACCCAACCTACCTAAGCAACTTTACAAGAACCTGTCTCAAATTTTTAAAATTAAATCAAATAAATGAATGGCTGGGTATGTTTTGCTTAGTGCAAAAGTCCTATGGGTTTAATCCTCAGTCCTGCCCCCCCACCCACAGCCCCACTCCCACCACCCTGCCAAAAAAAAAAAAAAAAAGTTCTGAGTATGGTATCACATGCCTATAATCCCAGTTACTCAAGAGACTGCAGCAGGAAGACTGAGGGTTCCAGGCCTGCTTGAGAAAATTAGCAAGATCCTATCTCAAATAAAAAACAAAAAGGGGTTCAGCCGGTATGTTGTACAGGGGTGGAACATCCCTGAGTTCAATCCCCAGAACACCACAAAACAAAGAAAAATTTTTAAAAAACACCTTCTGCAAACACTATAAAGGAACCAGGCATGGTGGCATGCACCTGTAAAATTCCAGCACTTAGGGAGGCTGAAGGAGCACTCAATTTGAGTCTTGGTTAGGCAATTTAGTGAGACCCTGTCTCAAAAAATAAAAAATAAAGGGAGGGGACTTAGTGTTTGAGCACCCCTGAGTTTATCTCTCAGTACCGCCAAAAACAAAACAATAAAACCCTGTAAATGAAAACAGCTAAATGCTTCCTAATCACAAAGCTAAGAGGATAGGAAGAATAATTTCTGACCCGCAGCTAACACTGACCAGAAAAGTGAAATCACATGTTATTACAAATATTTTGTTGTAGCCAGGTGTGGTGGCACACATCTTTAATCCCAGCACTCGGGAGGCTGAGGTAGGTGAAGCGTTGTGAGTTTGAGGCCAGCTTGGGCTACAACGTGAGCGTTAAGGCCGGCCTGAGTTACACAGTGTAACCCTGCCTCAAAAAACTAAGGCCGGGAGTTTGGCTCAGTGGCTTAAGCACCTGTTTGGCAGGCGCGAGGTGCTGGAAAAAAAAAAAAAACTTGTTGTTCACTATTATCTGTCCATTATTGTATTTCTCTTCCATGGAACTTGAAATACTGTAGTGATATCTTAATAAAATATTTTAATCCGTTTTACATATTTGTAATTTGTCCCACATTGGACTCCAACATAACTACAGGAAGATTACAACTCAGGAAACATACAGAAGGAGCAAGAAATGTGTCTGTTTAGAAATTTGAAAAAGAATTAAAAATGAAAGTAAAAATTCAAAACAAAGAAAAAGCAAAAATAAACAGCAATAAAAGTTAATATAACTAGATACTAAATTCAACTCTAAGCTTCCTCTAATGTTCCTGGGATGAGTGCTATAGCACTGACTACTATAAAATCTTTCTCGACAAAGAAAAAAGTCTAAAACTACATCTTACCTCTTCATATAAGATGTTAGAGAAAATGTGAAATGTTCTTGAAGAAGCAGATACCTGAGCCCTCTGCTTAACCACTTCAGAAGGAACACGAATCAGGCAGGCAACCTACAATATATAAATTTAATTACATTCTAAAAAGGAAACTATTGTTACAAAAACTCACATTTTTTTCATAAGCAAAACATATAGGAAAAATGTATCATATGCATGTTCAATGCAAGACGTCAAAAGATCTATTTTTTCATTTATTTTATGAAATAATAAAACAAACTTTCATAACAAAATAATAAGAGAACAACAGCTAATACACTACATAATCTTAAAAGTAGTTACTCAGAGCATAACACACAGACAGAAAAAAGACTGCCTCACAAAGAAGAAATGCTTATGCAGTTGCAACACTTGTGCCCTTAAAGGAAACATATATCCCTGAGTACTTGAAAAGCAGCTAGGACCACTGATATGTGCTGTTAGGGTAAAATACACATCAGATTTTGAAAACCTGGAATGAAAAAGTAATGTGAAATTCAATTTATAATTTGTATACTTATTAAACACTGAAATGTTATTACAGATGTGGAAGGTTTACTAAAATATTAAAACCACCCTATTCTTTGTTAAAGTGGCTACAAAATGCAAAATCATATTCACAGCACCCTCCATTTCCATTGGATAGTGCTGTCCTAGAGTTGCTAGGACAGTCAGCACCCACTAGCAGCCGCAGCACCCAGCCACACAGGGCCCAGTGTGGGCAGCATTGGGCAGTGCCAGAGGCAGCATCCCAGCCACACTGCGTCTAAGGTACAGGCCGAGCTACAGCCTGGCTGTGGGGTCCTTTCCCATTCGCTTCTCAGTCACCTCTTCCAGTCTTCTATATTCAAAGACTGACAGTGTGCTGAGTCAGTCTGCAACTAACACAGCTTTTTTGGATACAATCACCGGAACATCAACTATAAATCATGTTTAATTATGTCAGTAAGGGTTATTTACTTCTATCATAAGCTGTTTAGTGACAACACAATTCAGTATTTAGTGCAGAGCCTCAACAAAATGCACAAGAGCCCAGGCACATGGCCCTGCCACCCTACCACCTGGCACAGGGCCCTTTTCACCTCAGGCACATAGCCTCGCAAATAAGAAATGGCGCTTAACTCCTCAAACATCCCCTCACCACACCACTGTGCTCAAGGCAAAAACAGGTTCATCTCTTTCCCAGATGTCCTCTCAGTAACATCCCCTTTTACTTGTTAGCCAGAAATGTGTGACATGGCTACCGCTTCTTAGGGATGCTGAGAATATGTAGGTTCAGCCTGGCTTAGGACCACTGTACCCAAGCCATTTATATCAGTGTTCTGTTGGCAAAGGAAAATCAGAAGGTAACTTAACAGTATCTACCAACCTTCCAAAAGAGAAATTTTTTTCTTAGAATACGAAGGATCAATTTCAACTGCAGGCAAGGGAGCCAGAGTCTCACAAGGCTCCGAGTCTTGAGTAAAGGATGTACGCGGGTTACTGGGGAGCTGTCTGACAAAGCAGTTGAGAAAGTGATCCATTACTAAGTGAATGCAGAAGTGGTTCACAGACACAGATGGATAAGAGCAGAGTACTGCCAGAGTGAGCTGGCCAAGAAGTAGGAGAGGAACAGGGAGGAGCTTGGGGATACAATGCTTGCCCTGCATGCACAGGGCCCTGGGTTCAAGCCCAAGTACTGGGGGGAAACAATGAGATGAATTCATATGTAAAGAGGATGATGTATCAAGGGATCAAGGGCTTTATTTCAGATGGCAATATTTCCCATGGATGGGGAAGGCAGAGATTGATAACATGGGATAACACAGAAAGAACCCAGAGGGTATGACAAAGGTAGAGTTAACCAGGCCATCCCAGTCTTGGGCACCACTTCCAGTGTCTTACTCCAGGCCTCAGCCCGGGGAAGGTCGACTGAAGGGCTTCAGACTGTGACTGTGGCTCAGTCCTAAGAGACCTCATCAGCACTTCAAGTCCTGGCCTTCTTGGAATTCACTGATTTTCTAATTTCTCTTTAGTTAATGTAACTGACAAAGAGAAATATATACATTTGCACAATGATATGTAAAATTTTTCTTACTTGACTTGGACCAGAAATCTTTATGGTACCCATTTAGGTACTTGGTTCCGTATAACTTCCTTATCATCATACCTTCTGTGTACCTCAAAAGAGCTCCTCCTGCTGATACCCAAATAAACTCTGGCCTGAAATGTTTTAATGTTTACTTATTAACTTACACTATACATTGTTGCATACGTGTGTGATACTAAGGCTCAAACCAAGGTCTCGCTACCACAGAGCTATAGCCCCTTCACCTTTTTTTATTTTTTGAGACAGCGTCTTGTTAAGTTGCCCAGGGAGGACTCGAATTTGCCATCATCATGTCTCAGCTTCCTAAAGTGCTGAAATTACAGGTGTGCACCACTGCCGGTTCCACTCCATATGATTTTTCAATATATTATTTTCTTTTTACTAAACCACAAGCACCTTGAAGGCAATATGTACCAATCCTACTAATCAACTGAGAGGAAAAATCTATTACATATATTTTTTACATTATTTCATGTAGAAAGCAAATGAAACTCCTAGTAGGAGGAAAACACACAATTATTATCAAAGCAATGACTGTACCAATATTCTATAATTTTTAAAATGTTTTCTTTATATAGTCTATACATACATGAAAATTAGAAAAATAGAGTGAGATTACAGGTAATGTTCCTTCTTTTCTGCTTATTTGTACATCTAAATTCTCTATAATTGCCATGTATTATTACTTCATAAGGTTTTCCTTTAACAATTTCTAAGGATAAAAATGTTTGTCATGGACCAAAGATTTTTAAGTGAGGGAGAAAAGAAAATATGAAAGGGGTAATTTAAAATATGCTTTTAGATGCAAATCTACTTAATAGCCTTGACAAAAACAACAGCCATTTTAATGTAGTAACAATAAAATCCAAAAAAACAGATTAAACAGTTTATGATCAGGCCTAAAATTACATATAAATTATTTCTTTTGATACAGTATGAACTTTGAGAAACATAAACCAAGATAGAAAAATAACATCTACTGAAACTTACATGAACTTAAAGGACAGGTCCCAGCATCCAAAGCTCATTAAAGAAATGAAAATAAATAAATAAAAAAGGTAGTATACTAACTCCTTGTATTTTTCAATTCAAGAGGTCAATAGTGAAATATGACCTCAATATGTCAAGAAAATAGGAACTGTCCACTTCTGACGTTTGGTATAAATATTTATGGAACTTCATGCTTCATAACCCTCCATGTTCTAATATTATGTTTTTATTTCTTAAAAATACAGAAGCAGAAGAAAAACTTTGAAAAGGTTCCCAGATGAAAAACAATCTAACTAACAGAAGGAGTACAAAGCACCCAGCATGGCTTCCTGACTTCTGTGGCAAGGCAATGGTGGCCTGGGGGACAGGCTACAAAGTAATTCCTCCCACTATTTCCTTTAGTACCTTCCATTTGGTTTTCTATTAACTCTGATCTTTCTTAGATTTGAATTTGAGCCACAACAGAGTATTTCACTGCACAGGAACAAAAACATGTTTACAGGATTGTGGGTCTACGAAAGGAAATAAAGGTAATGTCATTTGTGGATGTCCTGGTAAATCTAACCTGCATAGCATTCTTCCCCTTGCACATCTGGGGTTTGGGATGAACCTATGACACAGGAATGGTGGCATTTTCATTAAACCCAAGAATGTTTTATATGCTAAAATTCTATCAAAAGACAAAACAACTAAGGCTTTGCATAAGGAAAAACACATGACTCACATCTTTTATCAACATCAAAACACAATGTTGGGCTAATTAGAATTAATATCAACAATATGATAAGGCTTAAATTAAATTTTTGATGAAATACTGATACTGTTACCAAGATTATTCTTTCTTTGGAATAAAAAAAAACTTTTCTGAACATTATAAACTATTCAATAAAGTGTGTCCCTTTAGTATTTATTAATAAAACACAAAGATGCAAAACTACAAATGATAAGACTATGTGTTTGAAAGTGAATAAATCACAGCAAACTCCATTAGGTAAAATGAAACAAGGAAGAGACAGAGGAGAGAGAAAGATGCTGCTAATTCTCTGGTTCTTTCATTGTCACAGCCAAGTTCTGTACTTCCAACCCATCATCTGCCAAGGTTTTACAATCTCACTCTGCCTCGTTGCTCTGGAAATGTTTGTCAAAGTCACTGACCGAATCACACCTTATGTTAACATTATATCTTTCCCCCAACTACTTTAATATAGTTCACAAAAAACACCTGATTTAAAGCTTTTCTATAATAAATTCAATCAACCTATAAGCATTCTTCTCAGAGTAACTGTGTCCACACTTTATATATAAATCGATTTGAAATAACAGAAGATATTCAAGGACAGACAGTTCTCTGACTCAGGAAACATAAGTGAAACCCAAATCTTTTGATTATCATCTCTGGAATTATTTCTCACTAGAGGTATACTATATTTATGCATATCTAATGAACTAAGAAAGTTTGATGTTAGTGAACTCTTAATGTTTGACCTGGCAACTCTATAATAAACTCAACATAAATTTAATGCACTATACAGAGGTAATCAAAGTTTAATCAGAGAGTAAAATCTATGTTGGATTCACCAATGCAATACAGTGAATTAATCCAAGAAGGTCAAGGAGACAACTCACAACACTGAAGATTGCTGAAATGCATTGTTTATTAGCGTGTGTATTTTACTCCACATTCTTTTTGCAATTCTCAAATTTTCTTTAGAAAATGTGGTGGATTAACCAACGGCCAACTTGTAACACCCAGCTGAACTGAAAGAGCACGATACTGGGCATGGACAGCCCAACTGAGGATTGTTTTTTTTTTTTTTTTTCAGCACCGGGGATCGAACTCACAACTTAACGCTTGCCAGACAGGCGCTAAAGCCATTGAGCCAAACTCCCGGCCCTAGTTTTTTGAGGCAGGGTCGCACTATGTAGCTCAGGCCAGCCTTGCGCTCACATTGTAGCCCAAGCCGGCCTCGAACTCACAACGCTCCTCCTACCTCAGCCTCCTGAGTACTGGGATTAAAGGCATGCGCCACCACGCCCGGCTCCACCTGAGGATTGTTGCCAAAAGCATAAAAAGAAAACTGGAGGGGAAGATGGTATGCTGTTGATCCTCCTGGAGAAGTTTGTCATACTGGTTTTCCTGATACGTGTTCAGCTGTTCTCATCATCAGGAGCTCAGGTCCTCGCTGTCACTGAGGATGGCTGCAGTTCTTTTTGGGGGAGCTCTGGTGCTTACCTTGAGCATTACCTCCTGGCTCCAGTGTAGATCCCTCTGGCTGCTGGCACAGATCCTTCATCCTGCTGTTGCAGACTTTCTAGCTTCTACTACTAACCTTTGGGCCTTCCCAGTGCAGATCCTTGCTACAGACTTGTATAAGACATTGCCATGGGTTTAGGCCTCCAGTTGGACTCGTGAAGGACACCGCCATGGGATCCAGGCCCTCAGCTGGATTCTCTGGGTCTCTAGCATGTGGATAAATCTCCTGTACTCTTCTGCATTTGACTCTTTCAATGAATATTACAAAATAATCCTATAAACCAGGTAGGGTGACATACACCTATAATCCCAGCACTCGGGAGGCTGAGGCAGGAGGATTATTGCAAATTCAAGAACAGCCTGGGCTAAAAAGTGAGCTCAAGGCCAGCCTAAACTGCAGAGTGAGATCCTGTCTCAAAAAAAAAAAAAAAAAAATCCTATAAATCATACATCCTGTATTAAATCATTTCCACTGTAAACCCTGAATACGACAGGATGGGTTCCAAATAACACCTAGGGCATCTTCCTATATTACCATTTAAAACATGAATGCCCATCTTTTGGCTGGCTGGGGCCACATTTTGTGAAGAGAAACTGTCTGGGGCTATATATAAAACAGTTAGTGTATATAAGCACTATATTTTCCTCTTTTATATTTTACCTTACTATTTTATAAAATAATAAGCCCAAGTTTAATAAATAAGAAAACTTACATGTCCACTTAATAAAGCCTATCATTACAGGCACGTACAAACAAGTAGGTAGGTTGGAATAATATTATTGGCAATGGCTGCATTTTACTTACCAAGCTGAAACTACGTGCAAGTTTTTATTCACCTGTGTGGTGCAGATGTGGCAGGCAGAGTTAGCATTGCACTGCACAATCAAATCATGAAAAACATCACAGAAAATCAAATAACAATGTTAAAAGTTTACAATCTTATGGGGTCCTATCACTACCTCCACAGGGCCATGTTTGCCTGGAGGAGGGAGTGGCAGGATAGATGAATCTTCATTTAAAATGAAAAATCTCACTGGTGTATCACATCCCTGCAATCCTAGCACTTGAGACACTGAGGCAGGAGTACCACATGTTTAACCTAACCTAGGCAATTTATTGATGTTACCCTGTCTGAAAGTAAAAAAAAGTTTTAAAGGTTGGGACTGTAGCTCAGTGTGAAACCCCTGAGTTTAATCACCAGTACCAAAAACCAAAAATTAATCAATGTTTTGAAGATACCAGTGTCTACTGAACAATTTATCTGTATGTCAAGTCTGCCATCTTCTGGTAACTCGTGGAATTGCAGTTGTTGATAAAACAGTAATCGGTAAACCCTAATTTAGCTTCCTGAAAATTCAAATTGTATCCACTTATATTGGAGAATAAGTTTATAAAACATTGCCTCCTTATAATATTATTTTCATTTATACAAAAATCCAATAGGCATAAGAAAAGATTAAGATCTTCTTAGGTTTGTCTTGAGGGTCAATACTACTACTTACTATCCTTGGTAATGCAGGCTACATACCAAGTCAAGTGTTCCCAATGAAAACAATTCTATCGACTTTTAGGCTCTAGGTGTAAAATTGTTCACAGACTTTTGCAACCCAAGAGGAAAGCCTCAAGTGTCTTTTTCATTTTTATACTTTTCCATAATAGAAAAGTGCCATGGTTTCACAGATGACAAAAGCCTAAAACCAGATATGGTGGTGCACACCTTTAATCCCAGCACTCAGGAGGCTGAGGCAGACGGATCCTTGTGAGTTCGAGACCAGTCTGAACTACAAAGTGAGTTCAAGGCCAGCCTGAACTGCATAGTGAGACCCTGTCTCAAAAAATAGGGCCAGATATTAGCTCAGTGGCATAAGCACCTGCCTGGCAAGCACAAGGCTGAGTTTGATCCCCAGTACAAAAAAAAAAAAAAAAAAAGAAAAAGAAAAAAAAGCCTCATAGACAAAGATTTCTACAATAAAAAAAATTGGAAATGGAGAAGACTAATGATAAATTAGTTTTCTACTGCTGCTGTAACAAACTATCCCATACTTAGTGGTAATTTGTTATGACAGTTTTGATATGAAATGCAAAACAGGTTTACTGAGTTGGTATCAAGGGCAGCATGCTTTTTGTAGCTGGCAGGGAGCTTTGATTCCCTTGGGTTAAAAGCCACATGCACTCTCAGGCTTGTGGATCCTTCTTCCATCTTCAAGCCGGCAGCTCAGCAGCTTCAGGTCTCTCCCTCTGACTTCCCTGCTTCCCTCTTGGAAGGAGGACTCTGTGATCACACTGGACTCCCCCTGGAGATGATTCATTGTATTTGTCAAGCCCTTTCACCAAGTCAGGTAACGCATTCTCGGGTTGCAGGGACCATAACATCATGAGGGGAGGGCACATTGTTCTGCCTTCTGTAAAACCACAACAAATGTAAGAACCTAGACTTTTCTTATTTTAATAAGCCCAGAGTGATTTGAATTCTTTTTTTTTTTTTTTTTTTTGGTACCAGGGATCAAACTCACAACCTCGCACCTGGGATTAAAGGCATGTGCCACCACACCCAGCTTTGAATTCTTAATATTATCCAAGTAATATACCTTTTGCAACTGTACTTCTATCATTCTTTTTTTTTTAATTTTTTTTATTTAAGAGAAAATAGATACAGAAGATAGAAAGAAAAATCAAAAAAGACAGACAAACAACAACAACAGATCTGATACAATAACATTGTAGGTTTACACACCGAGGTGGTTGAAGTTTGACAGTAGTTACAATATTGCATATCGTTACCTTCATAGGGGTTGGGCATATTGACAGATATAGACATGTAAGATTTATCAATTCAGGTATATTAACTTCTCTTTTTCAATAGCTATTGTATTTAGCAATATGGTTTTTTTAACTGTCTTATTTATGCATATTTATAAATTTATGTCTTTTTCCTTTTCTCTTCCTTCCTTCCTTTCCCCTAAGAATACCTCTTGTTATTATTGA
>RJWM01021769.1:0-34770 GCA_004363535.1 Dasyprocta punctata
TTAGTGTGAAACATTCATTTTGTTTCCTGACAAATATTCACAGGCTCTGAGTGGATCTCCCTTTACCCATTTAGTTTCTAATAACCCGGTTTTTCCTCATTCTAGTATCTTATGGAGACTCCAAGGAGTCCCCCAGGTTGGCCACAGTGCTCTTGGGACGCTGCTTGGCTGAAAACATTCCACGCCTAATGAGATTTTGAAAAATGCATGTGTTGGCAAAGAGAATGCAGCTGTTCAAACGGCTGAGGAGAGCCGGGTTGCTGAGAAGAGAAGCCCGGCCAGCTCTGAGGTGGGTGGGACAAGCGGGCACTGAGGGGACCTGGCTCGGCCCCATCTGGCTGGGGGATCGCGGAAAAGGGTGCCCAGGGTTGCTAATCCAAGCAGAGCATCAGCCGCGATCCTGCCCCGCTTCCGGTTCCTGTGCCGCGAATGCACGAGGACACATTTCATGCACACGAGACGAGCCCATGATGTAAATAGCCTGTGCATGTAGAATAAGTCATTTTTTGCAGTACTTTGGAAAAGACATGTGCACGTTCACTTCCTCGTGCGTGGTGGACAGGAGGCAGAAGGGCAGGACCACCGGAAAATTGTCTCTTCTCCTCCAACTGTGGTCCCTAACAAGCAGGCAGAAGCTTGTGCCCCCCCAGACCTGCTGCCCCAGGACCTGCACGTTAGCAGGACTCCTTGTATGCCGTCTCTCACTCCCGGGGCAGACTTCTCTACTCCTTCCCTCTGTCCACTGCTCCTTGAGACAATTTATGCTTATTTTATGCTTCCCTGCCCTACGACTGCTAATCCTCTGAGTACAGGAGAGCTTCCCATTTTCTGTATCTCAGAGTCTGGCACATGTATTTACTGAGTCATCCGTCCTGGTATTTACTTAATCATCCATTCATCCACTGAATTATCTATCCATCTTTCTAGTCACTCATTGACTTACCCACTCAGGAAATAGCTAGTGAGCATCTCCCAGGAGCCAGCCAGGGTTTTATTCATCAAGGGTATAGTATGAGTTGACAGTCTTCGTGATTGCAGACCTAATATTATAGTCAGCTAAGTTAGACAAAAATTAATATACAGTTGGAAAGGGACTGGGCTCTCTAGGAAGTCAGGGAAAGACAGAAACATCAAAATTGTAGCTGGAGGCGCATCTGAAGAAGGTAAGACCTCGAGATTTAAGTCACCATGGACAGATTCGCATACTTCCCTAAGGGCTGCAGTGGAAATTTGAGATTGTGCTGGAATCGGATACCTGACACATGGATGGGTGACTAGTACGTATGGACCCATCTCTTCTCCAAAATGTCCCTGTTTTAAGAGTCACAGATAAGTCAAGGTTAATGCTATTAGCAATATGCTCTTGCTACACGCTCTGCTTCTTTATTGGATCAATATTAGCCAAGCAGCTATACTTGTAATCTCATTGGTTGATTGTAATTCGAACCATGTTGTACCCATCTTATGATTTTGTACCTACCTCATGATTTTGTCCTCTAAAGCATTCTTGGAGAAAGGGCCTCTGTGACAACCCACTTCTGGGACTCCTCCATCCTTTGATTTCAGCACATCTGACATCTAGCAGGTTGGGAGCTCTCTTTCTATGTTACTAACATCTTGGCTGGAACAGAGGCGATATGCAATAAACAAGTAAAAAATTGTACGTGAAATGTACAATATGATTTCATGTTTTGAAAAGCACCTTGAAAAATAACTCAGGTTCAGGGAATTCAGAGGCCCTCAGTAAGTATCTATTTAACAAATAGTAGGATGACTTTAAAAGGCAAGTAAGTTATGAGTTGAAAAAGAGTGAGAAGGCAAGACACAAGTCTTTAGCAGAATTTTAAGAACAGAGGTGAGGGCCTGATGGAAGTTCCTATGTGATTGGCCAATGAAGAACAAGTGGATGAACTGCCAGGACAGCTCTTCAACCCCAAGAGGGAAAAAAACAGGAGGAGACTGGCCTGTAAAATCCACCAAGAAGCTGCATAAAGAACGTATTTCTTAAAAAATGATGTTCTTGTTTGCCCGTGTTTTTTAAAATTCATGGATAGAGGAGTCATTAGGATGTGACAGAATGCTTCTGTGGAATCAGTAAGGCTGGGATGTCCCGAAGTGTTTTACTTCACAAATAAGAGTAAAAGTAGGAAGAAGCAGGGCTAACACCGTCCCAGGCCTGCTTCTCTCCTTTGTGGGGCCAGAGCCTAGGTCGGGATAAAACCTGCAGCAGTTGTGCAGCCAGTTTTCCCATATGTTCACTCACCAGTGTGTTATTTCCACTGCAAAAGGCTTTAAAGACAAAAACAAACAAACAAATGAAGAAAAGAGTTAGGTCTAAAGAAGAGACTGGCAATTATGCATGTTGGGGAAAAGCCCGGATTGTTGTCATATAACCTGAGTTCCAGTCCTGTCTTTACCTTTTACTGGTCATGTGACGTTGTAGAGATTCACAGTCTGAAGCACAGCAAGTCATTAGATCTGTAGTTCCCAACTCTTAGGGCACACTGAAATCATCGAGGCACCTTTAAAAAACTGCTCTACCCTAACCCTAGACTTCTGGACCAGACCTCAGGGAAGCAGTAAGCATGGCAGTGATAAGGGTGATTTTTTTTTTCAAAATGTGTCATAACATTCACCTAGTGTGAAGAAATTTTGGATCATCTGTTTTCTAAGCCTTCTTATTACTTATGATAGACAACAAGAGTGTTTTGTTGCAGTAAAAAAAAAAAAACCAAAAAAAAGGACAGGTTATATACACAGATGGCTCTCAGCCCTAAAATGATTTTGCAGGTATGGTATAAGTTGCATTTTTATTGAGAAATGTGCTTAAAAACATACCTTTTTAAAAGTAATACTATCTTCAAAATTGGACAAGGAATTTAAATTCCTTACTGGATGATGGTAACTAGAACTGTCAGGGTACAGCAAATAGTGGGCTGCCCAATCTTTGGTTATTTAAGTATAAAAGTCAGGCTCTGGAATTAGTATGCCTGAATCTAATTCCTGAATCCACCACTTTCAAACCATGTGGTCTCCAGAAAGGTACTCACCTCCTCCATAGGTTGGGGATGATGTTACTATCAGTATTAATCTACATGAAAGAATAATTTTGATGTTCATATTAACCCATGTAATATATATTTCTAACAGTGCCTGTCATGTCATAGCCATTCAAATATTCATTGTTATGGCCAACTTCTGATTCAAGAGACTCAAATCAATGGAGAAAATATTAAGGACACAATTTTGCCTCTCAGCAAGGATGAAACTTTCAAGCCCATCCAAAGACAGAATAAACCATCCCAGGCAATCCTGTGTTGCCCACCGACAGAAGCATCAACCCCAGATTCCATCACGTGTCTGAGTGAGGGATAAGAAAGTGAAGAAATGGGTGGGTGTTGGAGTTAAGGCATATCTTAAACCTGACATTTGATTTTTCCTTTATTTTGATTCTAAAATTAGAATATTCTGTGAAGAACCTAATTTATCTGTCAGTCTTGGGGAAAAGAAATTTCAGTGGTGTCCCCTAATGGTGTCATGGGTTTTTTGTGATGCATACTGAACAGCTCTCTAGCTTTAAGTGGGAAGAAGTCTGCTGCTTTATTATAATACTGATCTTGAGACCCCCATTTTCTTTCCATCATATAACTGTCTAATCAAATCTATTTAATTATTCTTTTTTCAAGTGACTGCAGAGATCAGTAAGAATTTCTAGTAATTTTTTTATGAGAGATTTTTTTAAATGTGATTCAGAAAAGAGACAGCTGGTCACATTCCGTTATGGATTTATCTGCCAGGTTCCCCAAGGCACTACCCCTTTAAAGGTCTCCTACTTCCACAACAAGGGCAGAAGGGCCTCTAAAGTAAATGGAACAAACATTTCATGACCAAACTGGGACAAATCATCTTTTCCTCCATAAACATGAAACATGAAATGGAAACTTCTTCCTCACAGCAACTATGTGATACTACATGTGCTGGTGTTAGGCCCCTGATGAGTATATTTTTATTCACAGGCCTTTCTCCTGACTCTGAATTTCAGTAATTTCATTGATGAATATCAGTATTGTTGACCCTACTAAGGTGTGTGTGTGTGTGTGTGTGTGTGTGTGTGTGTGTGTGTATGTATGCCCTAGGGAGTCGCTGCCATCTGTCAGTGAAAAATATCTTGCATTCTTTCAAAGAACAGCTGTTTGTATCCATCCAGACTGCTTAGCAGAGTGTGTGAGATGAGGCTATTTGTGAGGCGAGAACCTCAACTGCTTTTGCGCGATGCGTGTGTTGCGGAGCTCCATTTAGGTGGGCCAAATATGTGGAACCAAAAGTTTGGCAAATTGATACAGCAGGGGCCTTCTGTTGAACATTAATCATTCCTTTCCTGAATTTTAATACTTGTCTCCTATTCCAGTTCAGTAAATAACGGTGAATTTTCATGGCTTTTGCTGCAAATTCAATCCCAGTTCACATTTCCACGATCTTTTGAATATATATTAACAACTTCCAAATCATATTGTAGACCTGATTTTTAATGGATTTTAGACACATAAGGAAACCTTTAAAGAGATATCAAAATCTAGCTCCTGCTTTTCACACTAGCACCTCAGACCCAGCAAGGCACATGTGCATTTGTCCCCTGCTCCCTACCCTCACTGTAGCTGTGTTGTGATTTCACCAGCCCATCTTTTCTTACCCAGAATATAGCAGTCAAGACTTGCCCATGGGCACATTTGCACAAATGAGGGTAAGATCCTTCCTTCAGTCCATACTACCTGCCCCAAATGATAAACTGGAATAGATCGAGGCCTGGATTCTAGCCCTTCTCCCTTGTTGTTGGCTGTCCCTGGTCAGGGTATAGCTTGCAACCTGTGGCCTTGTTAGGGAGACTCACAGAGCCATTTGTATGTGACTGGATAGGAAAAACCTTTTTTACTCTTTACCCTGTACGTTTGGCCACCAAATATATGGCAGCTTTTCCCACACCAAGCAGTTCCCCAATTCTCTGTAACACCAACTCGGTGTCCTATAATTTAATTCAGTTCTGATACAGACTACCTAGAATTAAGGCAGACCACATAGATTCTGTCCCACAAGATGCCCCTGACTTCACATACCCATCAAAAGTCCAGGTGCTTCCCTGTACCTCTGATGAGCCAGCTGCAAACCGGTGGTTTTTACAAACCACTCCTTGGTTTCAGTGTTTTGCTGGAACAGCTCCCAGAACTCAGAGGAATGCTTCAGATAATAACAGAGATGATGCAGAACAAACAATGAAGAGATACACAGGGCAAGGTCAAGAGGACTATGGGCACTAAATCTTCTGTCCTCATGGATCTGGCGTTTGCTGTGCGTCCAGCACATGGATGTGTCCACCAGCACCATCCAGGAGCCCCACAAGAGTCACCTGATTAGAGGAGAAGATCCTCCTCCACCCAGGAAATCCCAAGGGATTTAGGAACTCTGTGTCAGGAGAAAGGGGCGAATACCAAGTATTAGAATGGCAAATGCTCCTGGGACCATGATTGCTTAGGAAATTGCAATCCTATGTCAAGAATTGAAAACAGAAATAAAATCATATATTCCATATTATTTCAGATTAGTTTTCCAGTATTGGCTTAGACTGTAGGACAGTGAGTTGGTGTTATAGTCTACCCTTCCTCACTGAAGTGCAAATCTAACCATGCTCTGCTCTCTTACAATCCTTCATTAGCTCTCCATACCTTTCCAGTTAAAAATTTTCCTGCATGGCAGACAATTTCTGATGTTTGAACCAAGCCTAGCTCACCTTCCTCTACTGGGCTCATGCCTCTTGCACTCAGGGTACTGAACTCTGTCTCCTACAGAACGTTCTATTTCTCTTGCTCTTTCCCAGGCCCGTGCCTTCTGGCATGCCATTCTGTCTCCCTGTAATGCCTTCTACCTACTTCTCCCAGACCCAAGCCCTTCTTTACTACAGTTCAGTCATCCAATTTCTAAGCAGCACACACTGAGACTCCAAGTTAGAATGGCATTTTGTGGAGACATAGTTTACGTACCATAAAGTTTAGCTTTCAAAATACACAATCCAATGTTTTTAGTATATTCACAAACTTGCGCTATTACTACAGTTGAATTTTGGGGTTTTTTTGCTTTTGTTTTTGTTTTGTTTTGTTTTGTTTTGTGGTACCAGGGATTGAAATCACAACCTTATGCCTCCCAGACAGGCACTTAAGCCACTGAGCCAAACTCCCATCCCTAATTTTTTGAGGCAGGATCACACTATGTAGCTCAGGCCAGCCTTGTGCTCCCGTTGTAGCCCAAGCCGTCCTCAAACTCACAAAGCTCCTCCTACCTCAGCCTCCCGAGTGCTGGGATTAAAGGTGTGCACCACCACACCTGGCTTCACAATTGAATTTTGTATTTTACATTTTTTCTGTGTATTTTTTAAAATTTTTATTAGGACATATTTGCAATGTATAATGATTACATTCATCATGGGGAGTTGGTAAATGTACATAACACACATTAATTATTCTTAGGTCTCCTTTCCCTCCCCTCCATTCCCCTTCCCTCTGTTCCATCACGCCAAAGAACCTTTACACCCATTAGCAGTTGCTCCCAGTCCTCCCTCCTCCACCCTCAGCCACTGGCAAGCACCAATCTACCGTCTGTCTCTAAAGAGTTCCAGTTCAAATTTGCTGCTTGCCCTATGGGTGTAACTTAACGCCTGGTGGTCTTTCTCCATGATCTCCTTCAGCCAGCCTTACTGCTTACTGTCTTACTGCTCACTCACCGCTTTGTATCCTTAGAACCTAACTTGATTTGGCAACATGATAGGAGCTCAAAGTTCATTTGAAAAAAAGAGAAAAAGGATTTGCACCTTAACTATCTTTCCTCCCCCAAAGCTGTTGCCTCAAGTATCAGATTTAACCTCACTGTCATAGGGAAAGAAGGCTTCTTAATGACCGGAGATGTCTGAACTTTGGCCAGAATTTCTAGTAGCAGAGAACTGGATAGAATAGAGGCAGAACTATGTGAATTAGGGAAGACTGGTTGTACTCAAAAACAAGAACTGCCCCAGTGGGTATTCTTGCCATCCTCAATCAATTTTGCCTGAGAAATCCACTCAAGAACTCACTTCTTGGGGGGAAGGGTTGGTTGTTTTTCTTTCTTTGAAGAAATTGTCTCTACACTTAGAAAAACTAGTTCAGTCGTAGAAGTAGATGAGAGAGTCTTTGGGATCCAAAAAACTGAGTTGGGATTGAGACTCTTCCTCTGAGTACCTGTGTACCATTATGCAAATTATTAGTCTTTTCTCATCCTCAGTCTCCTCACCTATAAATGGGGGAGTTAATTAAATTATCATGAAAGATAAATTAAAATTAGACAATGTATGTATTTAAAGAATGTGATATCATTCCTGACACATCACTAGATAGTATCTCTTGCACAAGTTAGAACTCTGAGTTTAAAGACAAAAATCTAACTTGATTCTAGTTAAGAAAAAAAGGAAAAGGGTTTCACTAGTTCATTTTTCTAAATTATGAACTCTCTTCCACTCTTAGCTCATATAAAAAAAGCTTCAGTTTTTCCCCACTCTCTCATGCCACACATCTGATACCAGATTTGTTGGAGTATTTCTCCACACACTAATCAAGGAATTCTCCAGCAGAAGTTAGCTGTGATTTTCCACAACCCAACTCAATTCTGTTACCACATACCCAGATTTAACATCAGGTCAGACAGATACAGGACTCTGCCTCACAAAACTTCCCCCTCCAGATGCCAATCATAAGTCTCAGTTTCTGAACTTCCTACCCGTAAACTGAAGTTCCCACAGCCCCTTTCTTAAGTTCAGTTAATTTGCCACAGTGCTTTTCAGAACTCAGGGAAACACTTAAGCTTACCTGCTCATTACGGAAGACATTTCAAAAGACATAGATAAACAATCAGAAGAACTGCATAGGAAAGGCATGTGTAAGGAGCACGAGGCTTCCCTGCCTTCTTTGTGCATGCAACCCTCCTAGAATACCCACGTGTTCAGTTATCCAAAGGCTATCCAGACCTGCTTTTTTTTGTTTGTTTGTTTTGCTTTGCTTTTGTGGAGACTTCAGTTTGTAAGTACCGTTGATTGATGATCAACTCAGTCTTTAATACCTCTCCTCTTCCTGCTCCCTTGAAGCTGGGGAATGTCCTTCCTCTCTAATCATGCCTTGGTCTTTTCAGTGACCAGCCCCTGTCCTGAAGATATCTAGGGCTCCTAGTCAAGGTTATCTCAACGTATGGAAGAGCACTCTCAATGCATCAGAGATCCCAAGGATCGTAGAAGCCTTTGCCAGAGTGTGGATAAAGACCAATCACACACGTCATAGTGTCACCCCCCCCCAAGTGTAACCTCATTCTCCCTTTCAGGAGAGGTGGTTGGCTGTCAGTTCCAGATGTGCATAGGCAAGGCTCCTCATGAAAAGGCCTCTTTCTCCTCCTTTTAATCTGTCACGAACAGCAGTAAGAATGGAGCACTGTGATTAGTCCATCTTGGATCACATGCCCATACTTGTGATTCCTCTTAGAGGGGTTTATGAACAGGAGGAGAAAAAAGGAGATGGAAAGACAAAAGCAGTAAGAACCTATACGATCCTCTCTTCCCTTTGCTGAAAGATAAAACCATGAGCCAAAGCAGGGCTCACTAGAGCAATCAATGTATGGTCATAAGAAGGTAATGCGGTGGGTCAAGTCTAGGGCTTGGGTTACAACATCCTGAAGAATGACAGCATACATGTGCAGCTTACCTGGGTATAAGGAGCCAGCTAAGGAGAATTTCTAAGGGGAAACATGATGTGTAGTACCTTTGGTCTAGTCTCTGCCAACAAGGTCCTAGAAGGATTGGTATGGAGTTCTGGCAGATATATGAGACACAGCTGTGGTGTGTGGTGAGAGACACGAGGTTCACTAGGATGAGACTCAAGGATCTGGGTCTCTTTCCAAGGAAGATCAAGTAGATGATGTGACACTTAGGGTGGAATACCAAATAGTTCAGCTTTGGGATATTCCTGGGGGGTTAGAGGAACATACTTCTGGTTGTATCTGGGTGAGTCATAGAGGCATGGCCCTGGGGTCTATGTCTGGTTGCTTTCCACTTAATTACTGCCACTGTTCCCCTATCCTGGTTCCTGGCCACCATGAACTAAGTAGCTTTACTCTACCAGAGTCTTCTGCCACGATGTTCCTTCCTTGGAACCTGTGGACCCTGACCTGGGGACCTCTGAAACCTTTAAGTTGTGAGTGTGATTTTATTGTGTCCCAGCAACAAAAAGCTGACAAATACAGAATCTTGGTACTGGGAGTAGGAGCGTTACTCTGAATGTACCTGACCATGTGATTTAGAAGCCTTTGGAAGTGGTTTCAGGAGTTTGGAAGAGCTTGAAGCTGTGTGCTAGAGAAGTATTAGGATGCTGTAAGTAGAAGGGTGATTCAGAGCTCAGAAGACTAGGATGCTAATAGGAATGTGAATAATAAAGTTCAGACTCAGGAGGTTTTGGTTGGGAAGAAAGACTTCACTGGCAATTGAACTAGGAGCCATGTGTGTTACTCTCTGGCAGAAAATCTGTCTACATTTGCCCATGTCCTGAGACTGTGGGAAACTGAGGTTAGGGACAGTGGACTAACTGATCTGGTGAATGAAATTTGAAAGCTACCCAACATTCAGTCTGTGGCATGAGTACTGTTGGCTATAAAGTTGGGGGCCTATGGAGTATGGTTACTGAAGAGATTAATGTAATTAAAAAGGAGCAAAGTACTTTGTAATAGGACCAGAAGAAAGATGCCTTGAGGGCATATCAGGAACTAGCAAGACCCCAACCATTACAGGCTTTTAGGTGTAAAAGTGTAAACTTTCCATTTGAGAAGAGAGCCTTTGGTCTTCTGCTTAAGAAGGAATGCATAGGGAATTGGTTCCCTGAGATGCAGGTCATTGTGCTCAGCCATCCAGGTACTCAGAAGCCACTATATCCATGGTCCAGAGGGGCTGGGATACTGCTTGAGCTGACAGCTAACCTTAGCATCATCCATGTGATGCTGGTTTTACCAGCATGCAAAATGCAAGGGCTGTGGAATCAAGAAGGTTTCTACTAAGATTTCAAATAAAGGCCCAGGAGGCCAGGCAATGAACCCTAAGAGAGCATTGGGTAAAGTTGTGAAGCTGTGAGAATAATGCCAAAGGTACACAAGAAAGCCCAGGAAGTGGGAGATGCCAGAAAAGTGGAATGTCTGCTGAGGAAAGCTGCAGGCTGCAAGTGGAGTGAGCCCAAGAGAGAGGCTGTGTAGACTGCAGTCAGCAAGGCAAGGGGGTAGGGCTGCCCAAGTCTTTTAGAACTTGCATTTTATGAGTGGATGCCTTGGATGCTGGATATGGAACTTTAGGACTTAATCCTTATCCTGCTGAGTTTTGGTCTTGGTTTAGTCTGGTATCTTTCTATCCTCTGATTCCTCCCTTTTGGAATGAGCATGTTTACCCTATGTGATCATACCTTGGAATTATGTATCTCTTTTTACAGAGGGCCATAGTTAAGAGTTTGCCTAGTATCTCAGAAGATTTTTTTTTTTTTTTTTTTGTGGCACCGGGGATTGAACTCACAACCTCGAGCCTGCCAGGGCAGACGCTTAAGGCACTGAGCCAAACTCCGGGCCCTGGTTTTTTTGAGGCAGGGTCGCACTATGTAGCTCAGGTCGGCCTAATGCTCGCGTTGTAGCCCAAGCCGGCCTCGAACTCACAATGCTCCTCCTACCTCAGCCTCCCAAGTGCTGGGATTAAAGGCGTGTGCCACCATGCCCGGCTTCAGAAGATATTTGGTCTTAGACTTCTGAAAAATGATGGAACCATTGAGGATTTGGAGGGATGGGATCGTTGCATTTCTGGTTGTATGAGATGGTTGTGTTAAGTCAGGCAGAGTTATGAATTTCTCCTTATTTGGAGAGTCAGTACGGTGTAAGGAGATGTGTTGGGCATGAAATTGATGAGAGGCAGATGTGGTGGTTACATGCAATGTCAACTTGATTGGCTTTGAGATTGGCCCAGCGGATTGGCTGAGCACACTTCTGGGTGTGCCTGTGTCTGCCTGGTCCTCCGTATCTTTCTCTCTGTCGCTGTTACCCTGTTCTGCTTCTCGGCTGCCGTGAACTAAGCAGCTTTGTCCTACCATGCCCTTCCACCAAGATGTTGTTGCCTCGGGCCCAGCCCATCCTGGTATGAATTCTCATAAAATGTGATCCAAATTAAACCCCTCCTCATTTAAACTGTGGGTGTCCCCAGAGATGGATTCATAGCAGGGGGAGTAGAGGGATGGGGAAGAACAATTACTATTGTGTGGAGAATACTGTGGAAAACCGCAACATATTAGGGGATACATTTGTAAACCAGATAACAATCTCCCCACGTTCCTAGTCTACTCCACCACCAAGGCTGAGAGTGGGATAGATAAGTGTGCTGCTTAGATGGAGTGTGCAAGAAGGGTGATGGGAAGAAGCTGCGGGGAGGCATGGAAATGAGGCAGGAGCAACAGCCCCCGTGGTTGGGTAAAACCCCAGCTATGAGTCCTCCAAGCTCCTTGCTGTCCAGCCCATCATCAGTGAGGCATCCTCCCCTAAAGGAAACCTTCTGCTGTCCCCTGCCTCTTCTGGAAGGAAATGTCCCTTGTCCCTCATCAAGTGCTTTAACTGCCTTTTGTGCTTTGACCTCGGAATGTTTGGTTTGCCTAGTTTAAATCTTACAAGGATATTTGCCAAACGAGTAAACAACAATAACAGCACAATCTCTGAACTTGGCATAGGAGGCGCATCTGCAGAGTGTTTTCTTGTTTGGGTAGATAATGACTTGCGTTTTGTTCGGAAGGAACTGACTGTTTAACAAATGAGTTGCTGAAGGCGCCTCAGTTAACTCTCATAACCACTAGTGCTTATTAGTGCACTAAGACAAACTTGGGCATATTATGCAGACTCTTTACAAGAGAAAGACAGACTCATAGTTCATTTTATTATTCTCTCATTTCCCTTTATACATTTAGATTATAATAATAATAACATGCTTATTTTATTAAGAAAAATGAGGCAAAATATGTAAAGAGATATTTAGTAAATTATCTTGTACCCATATTCTCTCACTACCTTCCCCCAAGGCAATTAAGCTATTAATTCTGTCTACACAATTGTGCAGATACATACATATATACGGAAAACTACACATGGTGTTATGGAATATGTAATTATACTGATGTTAACAAGAAAATCATACTATGCACATTATTCTAGAATTTTTTCTTCTTAGTACGTCACGAAAAGGTCTATGTTTAACTCATGCTTTCATATGAGCATGGTAACCCTTGCTGTAATTGAATAGAAACAACTGCTCCTCCACGTTGAAGTGGGGAACAGAGAGGGAAGACTGTCCCCACAGAGGGACAATCACACCGTTTCCATTTTTCTGTCACCATAAACAACCTTCTATTACTATCTTCACGTGTGCCTCATTACACAGTATTTTTATTTTATAAAAGTTTCTCAAAACCATTGAGTCATTGATTCAGAAACTGTTTATTTTTATATTATTGGTATCTTTTGCTAAAAACTTGTTGTAATCCCTATTCTCACCAGCTTTATTTGAGAGAATCATTTTCCTCCATCCTTAGTGGCTTCTAGGTTGTTTCTCTCTTTAAATCATAGACATCTAATAGTACAAATCATCTAATTTTTGTTTCTTTTTCTTGATTACTTGTGAGATTGACTTTTTTCAAATGTGCATGATCATTTGATTTTTTTCTTCTCTCAATTATATGGTTATCTTTCAGTTGTTTGCCTTTTTCGCTTACTAGGTTTTTTGGAAGGTTATATATGTTAGGGAGTGGTGTTTACTTATTATATGTACTGCAGATGATTTTCCTAGTCTTCATTTGAATTTTGATTTTGTGATATATTCACACAGTTTCTAATTTTTACAGTGTCACAGATATCTCTTTCTCTTCACACAATGTGTCAACTACAAGAGCAATTACAACTACAATATTGTAGTTACAGACAAATTTCAGGAAAGGAAATGGGCTGTCTTAATGTATTTGAGAGCAAATACTGTCAGTGTATTTGATCTGAAAACCCCTCTGATAAGGAAATGAGTATTGCCTATATCAACAATGCATCTCTATGCTATATTTGTGTCGTGTTAGCAATTATGTTATAATTCATGGAATTTTTCTGGTTTGTATACACAGATTATAAATTTCTGTGAATGTAACATAAGCCATTAAATCTTGAGTAGAAATCAGCTTTAAAATCTTTTTTCTAGGGTGGAGATTTAGTTCAGCGGCATAAGCACCTGCCTGGCAAGTGCAAGGTCATGAGTTTGAGCCCCAGTGCCTAAAATAAAATAAAATAATTTTTTTTTCTTGGTGGGGAATTTTTCTTTCTTGGGAATGAACCTAGAGCTTCACACATGCTACACAAGAGTCTGACCACTGAGCTACATCTGCAGGTCCTGGCCTTGAGATCTCAATGTGGTGATAGCTCAAATAATTAATTAGGTATGGAGGTCAAACCTCACTGATTTAAATAAGTGCCAAAGAATCCAATATAAATAAGTGAGATATAAATTAGAGATCAGTGTTAAATTAAAAATGTTTTCTAACTTTCAGAATCATGTACAAACTTGAAATGGGCTGGAGATGTAGCTCGGTGGTAGAGCATTTGCCTAGCAAGAGCAAGGCCCTGGGCTTGATCTCTATGTCGCGTGTGTGTGTGCACACATACACAATTATCCAACAAGTGCCTCATAACTAGAGGAGTTTTGTGTTACCTGTCTTGATCACTAGCTAGGAAAGATTTCTAATTAAATATAAAATTTACTTTTAAATTGATTGTTAAAATGTTTAAATATAAAAAAATGTTTAAATCTTCAAGTTAAAATATTACTCTTTCAAGTGTTTGAGCATCACCAATGTTTTCATTGAGAAAGCAAGTGAAGTTTTTGGCAGCCTACCATTCAAATTAATTCTTAATATTTTATGTTAGTGCTTTAAAGCTCTCTCTTTTGAATTAACGCATGTTGAGGGAGGTCAACCAGATGACCTTTTAATGACTAAATCTAAATTTATCTCAGCATAAAATTAGAAGTGATCCCTGCCCTTTTTCACTGAAAAGTGGATATTCAATATTTAACATTTCTTTGAAAATTAGTTTCAGTCTACATTTCCCTGTTTGCAATTCTGGAATTCAAAAGAGCTTCCAAAACCAAAAGATTTTCAAAAGTCTTTGACAGCAAATTCTGTCCTGATATTAAAGGTCATTATCCCTCATGCATTTTATTGCATGAATATTTGTGTGTTTTTCACACAAATAGGCTAGGGTTGCCTAACTTCAATTATGAACACTATGTCACCTACCTCAGTATCCTCAGAACAAAATATACCCCTGGCCCTGGGAATTTTTGTAAGAAATTGTAGACTGTATTTGGGAAAGCCTCAGCGGAGCTTGTCACCCCGCTTCCTTTTGTTCTCATTATTAATGATGGCATTAAAGGACATTAACATTGTCATTTATGGAATACTTAGTGTGTGTACAAATACTGCTTTAAACTGAGAGCTGGAGGCTATTACTCTTCACAACAAGCCACATAGCTACTTCAAGATAGAGCTGTGCTGAGTCTAGCTAGGATCCAAGTCAGGAATTGTGTTCTGCCTTCCAACATTTACTCCCACACCTGCTGTATGTTTGTCCATGAGCTATTTCCTACAACTTCTTAGCACTCTGCTGCATTTCTGTGACTCAGTGTTCTGTGTGGAAAACAGGACGAAGATAATGGAACTTATGAAGGAGTCCATAAATAACGTTGATTGGATTGAGGCCCTTAAACGCACAGCTCCCCCGTGTCAGTTTTCCTATGAAGTGAGGTTCAAACACCAGCTTTGCCTGCTTTATAGAGTGATTGTGAGGGTCTGATGAGAGAATAACATCTTTTGCATAATTTCAAGTGGCTTTGAAAAGTAGAAAGTGGCCATATGATATCTATGACTTCATCCCTTTAAAAATATTCCCAAAGAAACTATCTTGCGTTATAAAATATAAAAGTATCAGTCAATCTATAATTCTTTTTTAAATGACTGCTTTATTGAGATACAATTCACAGACTATATAATTCACCCTTTGGAAGTATACAATTCAATAGCTTTTAGTATACTCTTAGAGATATGCAACCATCACCACTATCTAGCCTTAGAATACTTTTATCTCCTCCTTTAGAGAAGCCCAATAACACACCGGCAGTCGCTGCCATTCTCTCCTTTCCCTGAGCTCCATGAAGTTCTAACTTGCCTTCTCTGCTGCTTTCATGTCTGATTTCTTTCATTTCAATTTATCATTCTTAACATTCAGAATTCTAGACAGAGGTTATCTTGAGTTGAATCCTCAAAAAAGGAAAGAAAAGGATAACTGAGAAAATGAGAGGAGAGGAGAGAGAAGAGAAGAGAAGAGAAAAAGAAAAACCAGAATGACTCTGAACATGCCCTGAAATGCATCCCTCAGCTCGTGAATACTTGAGCTAAAGGTGTGGCTTAGGATCCTGCCATTTTCAGAGAGTATTGAGGAGCTTGCAGACCACAGTGGTTAAATCAATAGTTAATGATGTTCGTCATGTAATTTGAGCCTCTAGTTTGTTTATGCTAGACCAACTTTATCCATACTCCAAACAAATTATCTCCTATAATTACCAGCCCGAAGATAAATCTCTAAATGCATTTCTGATGATAGTGCTGTGGTTGGCAGGTGTTAAAAGTGCCTCCCAGGGACAAAGATTGAAGATGAGCTTGTTTCCATGAATCCTTCAGGCGAGGATGTTGAGCTTTCTATTCTGCCATGTGCGAAGGGGCCTTGTATGGTGCCCTGTTAATGAAATCTAATAGGCAAAGGTCGTACATCTTTACAGAGAAAAATGGAAAGCTGATGTGTGATAAATGGGCTTTGTGGGGTTTAGTGGACCAGGTTTGGTGGTAAAACCTATGTTTAAACAGTGTACTTGGTTCTTTCTGATATTCATGCCTTAATGCCCCTTATGGAATTCTCCTTACCTGGTATATTGATTTAAAAATACAAAAATAGGCAATGTATGTGTCTTTAGTGTTTTAGATGGAAGTTATCTAATTCTAAATGTCAACCACCAGAACAGTTTACATTAGGTAAAAGCTGTAGGTCACTAAATAAATCATGTAACAAATATGATCTTATTTAAATATGATTTAAAAAGTCTCTTATAGGAAAAAGTCCTAGAATCTGCATGCTTTAATCACTGGTATCAGAGCAACAATCCATGCAAATCTGCAAGCTTTTATCACAAAAGTTGTACTGTTTTAGAAATTAAAGAACAAGTTAAATCTGGAGTTATAAAGAGTTAAATAAATCAGATACTATTGAATCAAATCACTGCTGGTTTTAGGGAGAAGTTAGCAGTTCATTTGCTGTAGTTGTACTGCTGAGCTAAGAGACAGTTCAATAAATCAACTCAAGCTTGATGGATTCTTCAATTCATTGAAACGAGTGTGTGGAAGAGAAAAGAAATCTCTTAGTATTCCCTCTTTGACAAAAGGGTATGCAAAGAGCCTGAATGGATGAATGGTTGATTAATTTTGCCAGAAATTTTCTTGACAGCAGGAAATATGTTTTTGCATTACTCTGTTTGCCTGGGATTTATTTGGTAGAATATGAATTATTGGATGTAAAATGTGTACCTGGAGCTATGTTGCCAGAATAGCTAGCTACTGGTGTGATTTCTGAGTGTGGAACCTGTAATATTTTCATATAGTCTTGCCCTCCACACCCTTCTGGGTCACCCCGCAGCAGTGCACATAAATGACTGCTTTCACTGATGTTAGGAGTATAGTCAGTTCCCACCAGTGATCCAATACTGAGCTTGGTTTGCGTGCTAGTCTGTGCTTCTCTCTTGAAAGGATAGGGCTGGAGGCAACCAAGTGCTAAAGCTTGAGAATTCCTAAAGTCATCAACTTAGCAGCTTCCTTTTTGACGCTTACCTTTAAATAAGGAAGAGAAGGCACAAGGTATCCCCTGTGCTTCCTATCGACAAGGAGCACATTTCTCAGTGCCCTAGAATAAAGCTCAGTTTTTATCTTCCCAGGAAGAGATACAGCTACATGTGAAAAGACCTTGGCTGTTGACGCTGGCAGCCAAGCTGTGAGAACAGAAAGAGGGGGAGCCTCTCTATTTACCACCTTTCCCCTTACGGGTGACCTCGCCTGGGTCAGTGTGGAGAGTAGGAAGACCTGCAGTGTACTCCTTGGTACTTGCACTGGGGCCACAGTTGCTTCCACTGAGACCTTTTCTGCTGCTGAATTCAGAGGCTGGAATAATAGAAAGCACCAGAATCGAATAGCAGGAAAAGTATTTTACTCACTTCTTACTTGCTATGGTTTCAGTTGCCCCAAAATCCATCTGTTAAAACCCTAGTCCCCAAGGTGATGGTATGATGCGGTGGGGCTTTGGGGAAATGATTAGGCTGAGAGTGCAGAGCCCTCGTGAATGGAACCAGGGCCCATATAGCAGAGGGACTCCTGTCTCCTCCAGCGCAAGGAGACGCAGTGACAAGAAGGCAGACTTGAAATAGGAAGCAGGCCCTCTCCAGACCGACTCTGTCCGCACCTTGATCTTGGACTTCCCAGTCGCCACAACTACGAGAAATACATTCCTGGAGTTTACAAGCTACTTAGTTTATGGAATTCTGTCACAGAAACCTGAGTGCACTAAAACACCATTCATAAATTATTTACTTTCTATTTATTTTATTTTTCCTCCTAGGGGTTAACACTGGAACTTCATCTTTCTTTTAGGTGTCAGTCCCAAAATTATCTGTGGCAGAAGACATATAATAAGACATTTTTGCCGAATTTCTCATCATGTATATTTGTTTTCCACATTCCACCATTTATTCTCTTAAAAGCCTACTGTCACAGTATTGACAGTATTTTGAAAATTAATGTATGGAGAGATTCTCCCCTCGAAGTTTTGAATGCACACACACACATACACACCCTGCCTACTCAGTTAGGAGGTTTTCAGCAAAGCTGAAGTGTTTTCAGTAACTATCCAAAGATAATGTTTAGTTAAATAAATTAAGCAAGATGATTCTTTTTTATGTTGTGATCAGATGTGACACTCAGCCTCCAAGGAGAACAAATAGCATGTGGAAGTACCCTAGAATAAAGCTCAGAACATGTGGGCTTGGAGTCCTGTTCCAGCATCAGGTAGCTCTGTCTGATATTGGGAATATTCATGAACCTCTTGAGCAATACTTTCTCCTCTGCTAAACGGGCTTCATTGATTTTTAGTCTTACTGCCAGCTACAGAACTGGTGAGCATTCACTGGGATTACATTGGTCAGGTTTAGAAAAACCAGTGTTATTCTACAGACATCACATTTTACTTTGTTTTTGGCATCACAATACTTGCAGGTTTTGCATTCTCTGTGTGTTACCAACCTATGTTCAGTAAAAGTTTCCTGAGTTGGTACAGCATAACAAATGATCCTAAAGTCTCCTCCCCGTTATTTCTGCTGTTTTCTTTCTCCTTGGCTTTTCTAGGAATCTAGACAGTAGGCTCCTCTGATTCTTTTGGTTTCTCGGTGACTCAGTTGTTAGCCACCAAGAGGCTAGCCACTAGCTGTGACTAAAGAGGTAAAACAATAGCAACAACAACAAGAACAACTATACCTTTCTCAATAAAGAGTGAGGGACTCTGTTTCTACACTGTAAATGATTTAGAAGAAAATATTTTTCTCCCTGCCCCTGCAAATGTGCACCTCTACTATTATAATCAGTTAGTAGCTTTTTAGAAATTATGACTTTATTTCTCTAATTCTTTGGAAGTGAGTAACAGAAATTCAACTCAAATTTGCTTAAAGCAAACAGTGTAGTAATTGCTCTGGCAATAATCCAGGACAGATATAGCTTTTGATAGACTTTCACACAAATTGGTGATAAGAGCTCATCTCTTTTCCTCCAGCTGTTAGCTCTGTTTCTCTGTGTTGGCTTCCTTCTCAGGGAAGGACTCCCCTAGATGGCATGGGCAGCTCCTGGATATGTGATTCATGGCTGTCTGACTTCAGAGGAATAGTCTCACAAAACCCTAAGAAGTCTCTGTTTAGCGTAGCTCAGTTCATACCATTCCTGAAACCATCATGCTGGCCAATCGGAGAGAGTAAAAATTGGCTCAGCCGCTTGGTCTGCTGTACCTAGAGCTCAGTTTAGGGGTATGGACAGCCCGTGTCAGCCACATAAAGTGAGAGGGTTCCTCCCCACTTTGTGATCACCAGCCACTGATACTTTGGCCCCCTGGTGGAGGAATTCGAGACGAGGCTTCGGGAAGCCCTCCACCTGGAGCGCTATGGAAATACAGCCACAGGGCTCCGGAGGGTACTGTGGTCAGGAGGCCACATTAATAGCTGAGGTACAAAGCAATGAATTAGCTGGCCTCTGATATTTTAAATAGTTCACATGGTCGGTCTGGAAATACTGTAAGAATCCAGGTGTAGTAGAGCACACCTGTAATACCAGCACTTGGGAGGCTAAGGCAGGAGGATTGCCGTGAGTTCAAGGCCAGCCTGAGCTACATAGTGAGACCCTGTCTCCAAAAAAAAGGGGGAAGAAGGAGGAGGAGAAGGAGAAGGAGAAGGAGAAGAAGAAAAGAAAAGGGAAAAAAATCTAAATATTTCTTTTCTTCTTTTTTGTACAAAGAATTGAACCTAGGGCCTCATGCATGCTAAGCAAGTGCTCTACCTTTGAGCTACATCTCCAACTCTTTCTAAACTATTTTTTTAAATTTTGAGACAATATCTTATCAAATTGTCCAGCTTGACCTCAAATTTGCAACCTTCTTTCTTCAGCCTCCTGAGTAGCAGGGATCCAAGTGTGTGCCACCCCACCTTGCCGAAAGAATTTTAATCACCTTAGATTCTACCTTATCCTCTCAGGCTTTAAAAATTATAAAGGAAAGTGGGTGCTTTAATGCTGATTCCAAAGACACTGTACAGTCAAGGAACGAGGTCTTGGGTTTCTGGTTTAGAATAAGCCGGTCAGTCAGCAGTATCCTTTCAGTCCTTCACACTACTGTTGGGTGTTTTTCAGATCGTGGGTGGGGCTGCTGTCCATGTGCTGGAGGAGCCTGGGCACAGGGACCCCGCCCTGTGTCTCCCTGGTAGACCAGTGGATTCTCAAAGCAGGCAGAAACATGACTCTGATATTTCCCAGCCAGCCAGGAGCCTCGCTATTTTCAGAAACTTCAAAAACTCAGTCTAAGTGGCTGAGATGGAGAAGAGACCCAGCAGCTCATTTCTGTCTTGGGAAGGAAAGTCACGTGTCAGTTAATGCTGGGGGATGCACTCGGAAACCTGCTCTGTGAGGAGAGTTCATTGTCCTATAAGTGTCACAATGTCCTTAAAACTGAAAGGTGTGGGTCAATCCCTCCTTGAGGCTCCCCTGGTGTTATCTGGGTATTATCAAGAGAGGCAGTTAACACAAGACATATGAGGCTGGTCTCAGTGTCACGTGGCATACTGTTTACAGAAAATCCTTTTAAAAATATATAAGCAGAAGTACACTTTAACATTCAAAAAGTATAGTGTAATAAATACATAAATTAGGTTCATAGGCACACATTACCATTTTTAACTGTACTTGTCTTATCCACTGTATATAATCATATCTGCTGTGCTTTTATCCAACCAGTACTTGTAGGCTTTTTTACACCAGCATCCCCATGAACAAGAGAGCAGTGTGTTTAGTTACACTATGCTGGCTGCCATATCCGTAGACGATGAGAAATTTTAAGTCCATTATAATCTTGAGGGCCCACCGTTGTGCACATGTGGTCCAGGCATGACTGAATCATCATCCTGTGGGGCACGACTGCGTTTCTGCGGATCCCTCTGCCCCGGCCAGGCAGAGGACTAGCACAGGGCACAAACCTGCTCTGAACTCCCATCTCACATCCTCACTTAGGTCAGAGTGCAAAGGTTAGAACACCCAGAGCTGGCGGTTTATCTTCTGTGTCAGTCGTCTGCCATGAGACATCTGCTGTACTTGAACTTTCAGAAATGCTGCTGATTTTCATTTGTTTTTGTTGGACAACATAGATTTGGGTACTCTTAGTACCTTGGTAAGATTTTTTTGGAGGACACAGAAAGCATCTGAGCACTGGTGCGTGCTTACCTGCAACCGCAATTTGAAACATAGAGACCACCACACACCACTGCTCTGGAGCCCACACTGGGATGGATGTGAGTTTAAAACTTAGGGAAATTGGAGGTAAAAGCGGTAACTCCGTGGCAAGGAAAGAGCCTCGCCTGGAAAGAGATGGCAGGATTTGGACAGTGATGAGGTGGAAAGGATTGCATTCCAAGCATGGGTGACCTCAGTGAATCCCAGATTCTTTCTGCATTAGGTGGTGGAGTAGAACCCTGAATTGAAGGATGTGGGTCCACTGTTGAGTGTCTCATTTTTCAGCTATGTACAAAGCATTTCACTACAGACGTTTCTGCTCAGTAAGCCAAAGCCCAGGATTAAGTATCGTTGTGCCCAGGTGAGATCTCTGAATAAGAAAAGGTTGCTTTCTGTACAAACTTCAAGCCACCAGGGGGGCACAGTGGCATTGTCAGTGGCCTTTTGGGATGAGAGTGAGAAAAGAACTGAGAATAACTGAGGACAATCAGAGAGATAAATACAGACAGACAGGGTCTGGGTTCAGGATCCAGTGGTCACTGGAGGCCTGCTTCTCCCCCACCCAGTCCATCCTAGCGAGAGTCAGCTGCCAGAGATGCTCAGAAGACTGGACCAGCAAAGCTGCCTGCTCATCAAGCCTCACTCGAGCCCCAGGAAAAACCAGACACAGACACAGCCTGGATGCTGTAGATTTCAAGCTAACTGGGCCTGTTAACCAGAGCCTGTGGAAAACTGGGTTTCTTGTCTTTGTAGCTCTGTAAGAAATAAACCAGGCATGATGGTACATACATGTATTGCCAGCAGTCTGGAAGGCTGACACAGGAGGATTGCACGTTCAAGCCCAGCTCAGGCACCTTAGGAACTTGGCAAGACCCTGTTTCCAAATAACAAATAACTTGGGGTGGGACTCAGTGCTAAGTCTGTGGATCCAATCTCTAGTACTTAAAAAGAAAAGGGAGAAGAGGAAAGGAGAGAGGGAAGGAGAGAGGGAGAGTGAGAGAGAGAGAGAGTTATGGCTTGTGTCTACATGTCCCCCCAAAGCCTCCGGCAGTCTTGGGGATTGGGCTTTTCAGTGGTGGCTGGATCTGATTGTGTGATTCTGGGATCAAAGGTGTGTGATTAGTAAATCAGCCCACTGATTGCTTTAGCATAGTTCCAACTAGGATTAAGGGTGTGAGTGCTACACCAGTCCTAGGGCAGGTACCCTGCCTAAACTCTAAGGGACAGAAAGAGTCTTGTCATTTGTTGCTTGCTGACTTTTGCTGTCTTTTGCCTGCCATCGACTGTTTCTCCTCTGTGATTACCCTCTACCAGACAATGATAGACTGGAACTCTACAAACCATGAGCTAAATAAACCTTTGGGTGTCAGGTATTTTGTATCAGCAACAAGAAAAGTAAGACAGAGATAGAACAGAGGGGAGAGGGGAGAGGGGAGAAAAAGAGACAGAGAAAGGCAGGAAAGATTAAAGAAGGCAACACATTAGCAGTTGCTTGGTTCTCAAATGAGAGTAAATGAAAGGTAACAAAGGCAATGATTTAAAACTCACTTCAAAAATCAAATGCACGCGGTTAGGTGGAGGTGGTATCTTAGAGAATCTACACCAGCGGTGGTGAACCTGTGGTGCGCATGCCATAGCCTTCTGTTCCTTATCACTGAAAGCTCTAAAAGGTTTGCCATCACTGATCTAGACCATGACAGACAAAAAGAGGTTTGGCTTTGCCTAGACGGTATGCCAAGGTGAGTTTTCTATGACACAAATGCGTGTCTCTGTGCCCTTTAGGAGACTGGACTGTCCCGGTGGTAAAGGTGTAGGGGTGTTTGGGTATAAAGATTTAACTTCTTCCCTGTAAGCAAAAGAGGTTTGCTGTGGTCACTAGCAAAACATAATTACAACCTACAGTTCCATTACTGTTTTTTCAGCTTGGTCATTTCCTCTATTATAGGAGGATCCTGATCTATTTAGATAAATCCATATTTTATGGCTATCTGGTTTTTCAAAAGAGCAGTCTTAAGAGTACGCATTGTTTCCTTCCAGATTCACTACTGACATCACTTCTTTTGTTATTTGTTTCATAGTGGACCGCTCCTTTTCTTTTCTTAGGCTTCAAACAGAGCTGGTTAATCTCTTGCCCCTCACCGTGTGGCACACAGCACATCCATCACGAAGGATCTTGCAGAAATGCAGAATCTCGGGCTCCTCCCTGGCCTCTGGAATCAGAGTCTGTGGCTTAAAAAGCAACCCAGGTGGTGTGCATTAAAGCTAGAGACGCTTTGATCTGTTTGTCTTGTGGCTCGAAATCCTTATTCATTTCTGATGGTAGAAGGTCTGTCTCTTCATTGTTCTTCTCTTAACTAATGTGCTGAGCTAAACCACACTCTCCGTTCTGCTCTGCAGTACATGCTGACTGATAGCCTCAGCTGGGTGCTCGAAGCTAACTTAAAACTCTCAAAGGAAGCACAGGTGCTTGCACACCCTGTAATGAAATTCAATATTTACCCAGTATCAGCTGTGTTTGCTCCCAAACCTGCTCAGACCATACTAGTTAATATATTTATGTGATGTTCAATAAACCAGACACAGGAATAGGATAGTTATGTTTAAGATTAATGCTTTGGAAAGACTCAGTGAAGTGAAATGAAGCATGCACTCAGTAAAAACTCGTTCTCCAATGATGACAGAAGAGCTATAAAAATTCAGAGTGGTATAAAAATGTGGCAGGAATCTGCATTCCGATTGTTTTACGTGTTTGTTTTTATTCTATATTAATGAAACTGTAATTAGAAACTGCAAATTCTAGTTTCCTAGTATGGTTTATACAACAAAGAAGATGGAAAGCTGCTATAATTCCATGGTCAATAAATATTTTAAAGTTCTTGATTTTGCATGAAAATATTATAAATGTGTGCATATTTTATTTTAAATTTGATTAAAGTTGCTATCTTATTTTACAGTGAAATCATTCATTTTTATCAGTTTTCCTCTTCACCCAATTCTTTGACCCACTGCTTGTTCCAATCCTTTCAGCTCTGAGAACAAAGACAAGCAGGAGAAGGCTTCCCCTATGCAGCTTTACTTTTAGAGTCAGGGAAAACAGAAACAAGGATTGTATTGTCACTATGGGTACTCCCATTTCCAGATGACAAATTTGAGGCTCAGAAAGATAGAAACTCTTGTTTAACTCGAAGTGTGTTTCTCAGAGTGTGGTTCTCAGGTTGGTTTGTCCACATCCACTGAGAACTTGCTGTAAATGACAGCCCCAGACCTCATGCATCGGGAACTTCAAAAGTGGGAACCCAAGAGTTTGTGTTTTCAGGAGCTCTCTAGATGATTCCACTGTAGGTAAAGCTGAGGATCATTAACTCAGATCACTGTGAAGGCAGTGCCTTAAGAAGTGAACCATCAGTCTCCATTATTCTAGGCCAATCTATCCTATTCATTCATCATCAGGCACACTCTCTGTCTTGGTTACTTTTCTCTCATTGCTGAGACAAAATATCAGACACTCAATGTTAAAGGAGGAAAGGTTTATTTAGTTCACAGTCTGTGGAGATTTCAGCCCATAATCTGCTGGCTCCAAGGCAGGGTGGCACATGGCAGGGGAACAACCGTTCATAGCAGCAGAACACAGAAAAAGCAACAAGAACAAAAGGGGAGGAGCACACAGAGAAGACTCTTTCTGTCCCTTATAGTCTATGCAGGCTACCCACCCTAGGGTGAGTGTAGCACTCACACCCATAATCCCAGCATTGGACCACAAATCAATCACAAATTCTAGAAGCCTGCCCCCATGACTGCATGAGGCTTTTGGGGGACATCTAGACACAAGCAATAACACTCTCTAACCCAACAGTTCTTTTAGTCAGAAAATCCAGAGCTTACATAATTTAAACAGTGTCTGCAACAACAACAACAACAAAAAAATCTAAGAAAAACACTTTTTCTAATGTACACAAGGCAGAAAGATATCTCCAAAACTGGGTGTGGTGGTACAAGACTGTCATCCCAGGACTCTGAGGCAGGTGGATCACTGTGAGTTTGAGGCCAGCCTGGGCTATAGTACGTTTAAGATCTGCCTAAACTACATGGCAAAACGCTGTCTCAAAAAGAAAGGAAAAAAAAAAAGGTATCTCTAAAATGTCCCTGAGAATGGATCATTTATAATGTTCTAGCTGGCAGACATAAATACTGGCAATACAGTTGTAGCGGTTAGTTTTGCTGCTGCAGTCTCTGGGACCCCCACGTGTTGAGGGCTGACCTTGAGAAAGCCCAGCCAAGGGTTTCCTGCATCATCACATGTTGTAAGTACATTATTATACTCCTTTTCCAGATGAAGGAGCTGTAACACAGTCAAGTACCTTGCCTACAGAAGCAGAGACAGGGTGTGGAGCTGGGATTTGAATCCTGGGCCGCTGCACTCCATAGCCTCCTCTGCTAAGCATCGTATTTTATTATCTGCTCATGTGGGGAAGATGTGACTACTATAAAATCTATGAACCAGGCTTTTGGAATGAGTTTTCCCCAGCGATTTGAAGACCAAATAACTAGAGAACAGAAATACAGATGACTAGAGACACAGTTTAGAAACTGTGTCTATACTGCACAAATTTAAAATATTCCTTTGTATCTATCTATCTATCTATCTATATATATACATAATTTGTATCAATATATAGTATTTCCTTATATATAATATTCCTTTATATTATCCCAATATAATGTATTAGTATAATTAATAATATAATTTGGATATATACATCCCAATATATAAATTCCTTTATATCAATATACAGCATTCCTTTATATCAATATATATAATTCCTCCCTTCCTGCATACCAGTCATAACTAGAACTCTGAAAAATAGACCTACAGCAAGGCCTCACTCTGAAAATGACTTAAATTTAAATCTCATAGGATGAGCTGTGAGTACTTTTATTTTTATTAGTATATGTTTGCACTAATAATGATTACATTCATTGTGGGAAATTGGTATACGTACATAACACATCTCAATTCTTTCCCCCCACTTCTCTTCTCCCACCCTCTTTTCTTCTCCCACCCCCACTTCTCTTTTCCCACCCAGTCTCAGTTTCATTTATTTATCTTGTAAACCCTTATAAAGTTAATTATCATTTACACAGATTAACAGCAAGACTAACAGGCTAAAAAGCATAAAACAATTAGGGCAATTACATTAATTCAAGGTGCACTTTTAGATACATCATCCATACTAGATTACAATAACTTTTTTCTCTTTTTTGTCTCTTTTATTTTGTATTTTATTTATAGAGTTTCTCATATAAGAGAAACCTGACATTATGGTCTAAAGGTACATCTATTTTCCTACAAATGATTCAAGTTTATCCTTTGTTATGGCAGAGTTATTACTCCATTGTATGTGAATACCACGCTTTATTTACCTTTTCATCTGTCGATAGACATGCACACTGTTTGCAAGATTTAGCTATTATGAATTATGCTCCTATTAACATGGGTATGCATACATCACTGTGATGATTTTAACTTTTTTGGGACGATACCCAGAAGGGGAATAACTGGGTCAAATGGGACCTCCAATCCTAGTTTTTTGAGAAATCTCCACACTGATTTCTACAGTGGCTGCACCCATCTACACTCCTACCAGCAATGGAGAACGGTTCCTTTCTCCCCACAGCCCCTCCAGCATTTGTTATTGGTTGATTTCTTGATAATAGCTATTCTTTCTGGAGTGAGATGGAATCTTAACATTGTTTTAATTTTCATTTCTTGAATGACCAGTGATGTTAAACATTTTTCCACACAAGCCATTCAGTGAGTGTCTGCAGCACCCCCAGGAGTGCTGCTCTTCTTGGTGAGTCCTTCAAATATCTGCCACTTTTTAGGCTGCCTGGTGTTAAAAATAAATTCAATATTTTCAGACATCTAAAATATAAAATTAGCCAGGCGTGGTGGCGCACTCCTGTAATTCCAGCACTTGGGAGGCTGAGGCAGGAGGATCGTCATAAGTTCGAGACCAGACTGGGCTACAAAGTGAGTTCAGGACCAGCCTGAACTTCATAGTGAGATCCTGTCTCAAAAAGACAAAAAATAAAATAAAATAAAATAAAATAAAATTCAGTGTTTAAAAAAATGTCCTGTTTACTCATAACTGATTCAGAATAATGCAGCTTTTTTAGAAAGAAAAAAATAAAAATCTGCTTTGGAAAATGAGTTTAATTTTCCTGAAATAGGAAATAGATGTTTGGCAAGTGCAAATTCTTTTTTTTTTAATCATCATGCTATTTTCTTTAACAGCCAAATCACTGTTTAATTTTTAAGCATACTAATGTAAACTAAAACACAACTATGTGAAATCTTATATTTGTACTAAGTTAGGAAAAAGAACTACTTGGCCATGACTACACGGTCATCATGAAAGTGTTCCTGCACCTGCTTCTCTAGTTCTCCCACCTTAAACCAGGCATATGTCTTGCTTTATACATTTATATTGTGAAAAAGTACATCTGTCTTGAATTTTTTTTTTAAGTTCACAAGATTCTCCTAATAGTGCACTTTAAGGTGCTGGTTCTTACTTGGGCTGACGTCACCCCAGTGTTGGGAGGCACAGTTGCTTGTCACCACTTGCAGGGCATTTGCTGTTGGCACCTGGCAGATGGAGTCCAGGGATACAGCTGAGCACCCCCACAGGGCACGGAGCAGCTCCCCAAACAGAGATTCATCCAGCACAGGATGTCAGTGCCGAGGCTGGAAACCCCATGAATTCAGGCTTTTTCTGACTTTGCCTTTCTTAAAGCTCTTCCATAAACAACTCTTGTTTAAAACAGTAAGAGTTAAACACTACTCTTGTTCTGGCAGAGTGAGCCCCAGGATTCTCTGCCTTGAAGGAGGCTATAAATCATTTCTGCTGGCCCTTGGGTGGTTCTAACAGTAATGGTGGGTTGACAGTGATGGTGGAGATTTGAGCTCCTCAGGATTTCAAGGGCCAGGAAAAAGACCCCTGCAGATGATGGCCTAAAAGAAAAAACCAAAAAGAGCAAGGAATATTGGACTTTCATTCCTGATTGTTTAAATAGCACTGCATATTTTTAATGGGTTAAGCATAATTGTCATTTTATAAGCTTGATAGTTTTATGGATTTGTCACTCTTCGTACCCTTTAATTAACATGTAAAATCCCACGACAATGAAAGCTAACTAAATATCATCACTAAAATTTATCTTTCCAAGCTTTGTGTCTCTCCCTTTGACTAGTCTTGGTTGGCTGGAAATAACACCAAAAAAAACTAAGATTTGGAAAATTGTTTTTGTGTGTGTGCATGTTAGATGTTTGTGCTTGACATCTAAAGGGCCCGCCTATGGGTTTCCCTGATCAACACACCTCTCCCAGAAAATGCCTCTTACCTACCTGTCTTGTTCCGATGGCCATGCCTGTGTTTTGTAGACTTTCCAGTCTATCTCCATTGTCTGGTCCCATGTTGAGGGATCTACACCAAGTAGGAAAAACCAGAGTTCTTTCTCTGGGGTTTTCAAACTCAAGACCAAAGGGGTGGGCACCCCATGGTTACATTTGCAAGGTCTTTGCCAAGTTGCTGTAGTCACGCATGTTTTCCACCCTGTGGAAGACAACAGTTGGCTACAGAGGAGCAGGTGAAGGCAGACGAGGTGGATGGAGGGGGAGGACGGTTGGCACTCCTAGCAACACTGCCCTTGTCTCTGTCTTCTCGGGGCTTCTGCAAGAATGCTCCCAAATCCTTCTGCCTTTCTCTTCACTTTGGCCCATAACAGCTAAGTCCTTATGACCTGGGGACAAGAGAATCAACACAACACAGGGTCCCCACCTGAAAAGAAACCCCTCAAACCCCCCACATGCAGACATCTCCAAACAAACAGAGACCACAAACCCCAAAGTGCATCTGTTTTCAGGAGGGGGCGTCTAGTAATTAGCTTAGGCTGCAACAAATGGTGCACACAGACTGTTGGCTCTGCATGTGTGCCCAAAGATTGGTGTTCTCCCTAGTATATTCTGCTTTAAGAATGGCATCCAGTTTATCAGTGAGCAAATGGAACCAAGCACAACCATATATATGGGTGGTGAGAGGTATGTGCCTTGACGGGTAGATACTTTAGTCTTCAAGAAAAATTAATTGCTTTCAGTGTTTTAATAGCAAGGAGGACACAACCCTATTCCCTCACTTAAACTTGGTGATGGTTGGGTATTTTTAGCAAATGAGTTGTCAGCAGAAAAGCTTCATTAGACCCATCAGGGTATCTGCCCATGAAGAACAAATCCCAAACTGTACTGACAGTTTCCTTGAGCCAAAATGATAAAGCACCTCTGACAAGAGCCATATTGTGCTCCCCATGTGAGGAGCAGGAGGAACAAAAGAGACAGTTTGATCTTCATTCGGTCAGGTTAATATTGACACAGCTTGGAAGCGTCAGGAACACGTCAGGCACATGCGCTGCACGCGCTCGGGAGACTCGCCTCCTGGGTCCGTAAATCACAAAAAGGAGCCCAGAGAGGAAAGGAGTTCTCCAGCTTTCTTGTAAGAGTCTTCAAACCAGTTGATTTATTTTTACCAAGGAAAATAACTAAAGCCATAAGCGTTCAGGCTCATGGTTCAAAACAAGCCAATGAGAATGTTCCTACATCTATTCATAATTATGGAAATAGCATTATTGTTATTTTTATTTGATAATTAGGCTGTTGCTCAGCTTCTACCATTTCAAAAGTAAAGCATGCCTATTTAGTGGACTTCCCTTTACATGCGTGTACTGAATTATGTGTTCCCTTATGGGAATCCTTGTAAACATACCAAAGTAGAAAGGGATCCTTAAGAGCAACCCTCTACACTTTTTCCCCACCATGTCCTTAAATTTCTTTGTAGTGGAAGATTTGATTGTTATTGGTCTGTTCTTGAAGAACCAGTTCTTCTCTTCCTTGATGATACAGTTATAAGATACTTGTCCCATGACATAAAAATAAGAATTTTCATTTTTCAGTTATCGTATGATCTCTCCCTCTATTCTTGAATTCTTTAACCTGAGTGAGGACCCTGCAAGAGTTATTGCTTCAAAGACTCTTGATTTTTCCTTTCATACTTATGATGTACTTGACCTATATTGAAATCTCTGTAGATTGGTGACATTATTATAAATGCCTGTGACAGTTGTGCTTTTGCTCTTTGGAAGTTTCTTCTATTAAGATGCCCATTTGGTCAGGGGGAACAAAACAAAACAATAAAACGAATCCTTTGGAATCTCCCTAGTTGCCTGCATAAATCCTAATTTCTGTTTTTCTGTGGGCCTTTCTTGAGCAGAGAAGTGGTATTGGGAACATCTTCAGATAATGAGATTTTTACATGCTGAATGGTAAAGTGGAACTTTTCCACCATTTGTGTATCTAAGCTACAAGAGCAAAGAAGACTATGTGAGGGTCTTGCTAAATAACCAGTAACTGTGCTTTGTCTACTGCCTTTTTTCAGTGCTATGTGCATATACACATGCTGACTTTCACAAAGGTACAGAGGACTGCAAGAACGTCACAACAGCTTTCTTAATACAAGTTTCTTTGAGTTTGCAGTTTTAGGCTCTTACATATGATTGAGCAGTCTCCCACGTTTCTGTTCTATAGTGTAGGTAAGAAACTGAAAACTGATCATAAGATATGGTAATATTGGAGCTTCAAATTGGCAAGGAGTGCATTGTTATTAGCCGTGGTAAAGATAGAGAATGCTTACTCAAGGTGACAAGGGAGAATCGATGCTAAACAGAAGCAAATGGAATAGCAAAAAGAAAACCCTAGTTTTATTAAATTAAGGGCTACATTCATCTGAAACCCTTCAGTGATGGAGGGTTTCCTTATGTTAGGATAACTTGTAGCTAAATATGGTCTCTGAAGGCAGATTAACCCACTTGGAGTCCCCTCTTTCTCACATGTGAACTGTGTGACATCAGCTGCTTAATCTCTGAAAAGCTCCATTTCCTCAGCATAAAACAAGACAATATTATTGGCCTCACAAGGATAAAATGCCTTCAACAAAATCCTTAATGAAGAAGCAATGCTTCATTAAATTATGGTTAGGCCATGTACTATTGATTTAAGTCAATAAAATTAGTTGAGGAATGAAATTTTACTGATATGTATGCTCTTATACTATAGTATTTTTTCGTGTTCACAACATGGCTCTCTTGTTAGCTATAGAGAATGAAAATACATATTGTCTGACACCACATTCAAATTATGGAGTGTAATACACTTTTAACAGACCCAGTGAAAGTGACTATTAAAATGTTTCCGCTATGTTATAAAAATAAGAACAATCGAATGTAAAAAAATGTGTAGGGAAAACATCTTCATATATCAACTAAAGAATGTATGAAAAATAGAATAAATAAAATCTCTTAATTTATGCATTTCGTGCTCTCATAAATCATTTTTCTGTTAAAATCATCAGATTTTATTATTGCTGAATATTTTAAGTATTATTATAGAGTTTTGGTAACATAAATCATAAAGCTTTCAGCCAGAACATTTGTATACATACCTCAGCATTTTTCTTATATCTTGATAAAAAAAAATTAGCTCTCAGTCTAGAAATAAATTCATGCAGAGTCTAAATGTCAAACTATACTCTTAAATTTCAGTAACTCAGCAATCCATGCCGCCGCTGTGCTCACAGGTGGTTATGGGTCGTCAAGCTCTTTAAGACTCAGTAATCTCCAAAAGGCCACTGTTCAAGCTTGGGTTTTAATCTTGGTAATGAGTTTTACCTACGAGCATCCTGCTTACAGGAGATAGCTGCTCCCTCAATTTTTCTATTTCCTTAGAGAAGAAAAAGAATTACTCGGATATAACAAACCTGGGAGTAGCTTGTCCTTTGTCTTAGTCACTTTCCTTGACACTGGGACAAAATACCTGACACCTGCAACAACAACAACAAAAGGCGAAGTGTACTTTGGCTCATATTTCCGTTGAAAGTTGAGTGGCTCTGAGGCAGGAATGGTGCAGGGGGATGGAGGAGGAAAGCGGCTCAGCTCATGGAGCGCAGGAAGCAGCACGTGTGAGGTCAGGAGCCCGAAAGGCAGATACACCCTGCCAGGTATCACCCCCGTCACCTGCCTCTCCCTAGGAGACCTGCCTCCTGCCAGCAAGCCAGTGATCACCCACACCATCCTTGACACTACAGAACAACTTATTTCATTTAGTAAAAGCATTAGTCGATATACAGTATTTCATTTGTAATTCTTACAGACAACTGTTGTGGAGTGTGTGTGCAGTTCAGAACATGAAACCTAAGCGGAAGAATTCAAATCAGGGCTAAAATTCACTGACAGTCATTTGGGAGGAATTGTTGGAAATGATTAGGAAGACTGTACCTTGGTGATTCAACTGAAGGAAAGAGCATTACTTTTTTTTCTTTAAAACCTGTTGTTTCTATAGTGGCAAACAGAAGCTCATTCATTGACTCTAAATTGGAATTAGAGATTTTTAAAAAATTCATTAATGAGCAAACACTGCCTTATCCATGTTTTATCCTTTACATCTTTTAAGTAATTTTTAAATTTATTTTTAGTGGTACATGTTTGTAGTACATGATGCTTGCATCGTTTGTGTGGAGCTGATACATGTACAGAATGCATCTTAATTTCGCCTCCCCTTTCTTCCCCTCTCTCCCCTCCCTCCTTCTCTGGGTATCCTTCCAATTTGAGAAAGATCTATCTCCCTATTTCCTATTATCTATTTTTATTTTGCTCTTTATTGATAAATTGGGTTTCTCACATATGAGAAAGCAAGCAATATTTAGCCTTGTGTGTCTGATTTATCTCACTTAACAGTATGGTCTTGAGGTGTATCCAATTTCCAACAAATGACTTGTTTGTCTTTCTTTATGGCAGAGTCATACTCTGTTGTTTTAAAAATGGCCCTGCTTCATATTTAACTTTGTGCCACTTATTCCATCCTCCTGCAGGTGAGATTTTACATGTCCATCACTGATGTGACTTAAAGATGTGTGTGTTACCATCTGGAAGTTCACATGTATTGTAAAGGACACACAAAGCAAAGAATTATAATGTGGATAACCAGTGTCTATACATAAAATCTTGCAAAATAATTTCTGTGAATCAGATAAATCATATGAATCCTGAGAATGACCTCTTGATAGTTTAAGAACCAAGAAAAGATAGAGATCTAGTATTTCTGGTCTACTCTAGGCCAGGTCCTATAATAGCTTTTTAAATACGTTCTTAATTCTTGCAACACTCCTATGAAGTGAGGGGTAACAGATGAAGAATCTAAAGCTCAGAAACAAAGTAACTTACTAAAATCAGCTAGCTAGTGGGTAGTGTAACCAGGGCTAACTCCATGTCTGGCTAATTCCAAAGCCTTTAGTAGAAACTATTGAGGGAGCTCCTTAAAACAGACACACACAGAAATTTTAAGTTAGCAGTTCAATGACAATTTAAATATCAGTGTATCATTATTGTAATCCCAAATATTGAGTACAGCAATCCAAGTACTGTAATCCTTTCTCTAGTCTTCCTCACAATTCAAGAAATTATAATTATAATTCCACTGAGACGTTATTGGAATCCTGGCAAGTTAATTGCAATCTACCACCTCCAATGCAACCCATGACAAGAATAAAGACACCAAGACATATTCAAAGTTAAGGGCAGTCAAGGGGTCCTGAGTCCAAGCCTCGTGAGGACATGCGGACAAAGGCCTTGATCCTAGGCCTCTCCCAGAATTTATTAACTAGTGAAGCGAGGGGGTGGCTTGAGGATGAGTGGCAGTGAGGATGGCGGGAACTACATGAGTAACTTGAGCTGGCTGGCCAGGTAGTGAGAAAGGCATCTCTGCAAAATGCAGAGATAAATATATGCAGAGGGATCAATTTGCACAACCCAATCAAGATAGCAACTGAATTGTTTTAGGAGGCTGCTGCTTCAGTTTCTGATATGCAAACTTTATGCCCTGGGAACTCACAGCCTCTTTCTCGAGGCTCATCCCAAGTTGACATTCCTGGGGCTCACTGGCTCTGCCATCCCACTGTACTATATATGTTTTACAAAGGTCACTATGGCAGGAAACAGGACACTGTCTGATGGCTTTAAAGACTACATTCCAGTACCTGCTTCTGATATGTAAACTTTTATGCCCTGGGAACTCATAGCCTCTTTCTCAAGGCTCATACCCAGTCGACATTCCTGGAGCTCATTGGCTCTGCCATCCCGCTGTGCCTATATATTTTACAGAGATCACTATGAGAGGAAATAGGACACTGTCGGATGGCTTTAGAAATTACATATCAGTACCTCAGCTAGCCTTATTTACAATGCTTGGAGCCAATTGAATAGAGAAGGAAATACCATAGTCAGCTCTATGTAGATCAACATAAGGAAAATAGTCTCGATATAATCAAAGTTGCAGCAATTGTTCTGCGTTCAAGGGTCCCACTTAAGTTGTCTCCCACATATCATAATGTCCATCATATATAAGATTTGAGTATATGTTACTTAAGTTCATGTATAT
>RJWM01021770.1:0-34780 GCA_004363535.1 Dasyprocta punctata
TCCAAGCCATATTCCCTATACTTTTGGCACACAGTTTTTGTGGTCTTCAGGAAAAGCCAAAAAGTAACAACCATTTTGAATAGATGTGGGAAAACCATATATAATGTAGTCATATCTCCTTAGTTAAGTTTATTTCATAGAGTAATGCAGGAAATATATAGTAGGAGTCATTTCGGGGCAGAGCTCTTCAAACTCTTCTTCTTAAAATTTGTGCTTAGCATTTTAGTACAGAATTTTCAGATATAGATAGCGTTCTTGTTCTAGTACCATTTTTGATGCAAAGGACTTGAAAATAGCCATCCTCGTCTAAATAAGTTACTACAGGACTAACTTAGTACAATTTAATGGTAGGTAAGCTGTCTAGTTTTCAGTTTAGAATGATTTAAAAGTTGTAGGTATTTATTAAAGTCTACTTTTATCTCCGTTGGGGGCCCCATTTCGTTAGAAATACAACTTCCTCAAAGCTTGCAGTCCTATATTGTCTTTTCTTCTCATTAGCTAGGTTTGAAAGTCATGCAAATATCAAAGGAAAATGTGCTGATACAGTCATGTTTTCATCGGCAAGGTATGTATGTTTCTTTTCAGCCTGAAACTTGTTTTAGACCAAAAAGTAGCATTCACAACACACACTTCCAGAGAATTCTGCCACGTCAGAAATATGGGCATGAACTTGCTTTTAACTGTTGCTCTTCCCTGTGGGGCATTTCAGAATGCAGGAGAATCCCACAAGGACCCTGTGTAAAATGTTTCTTACTGAGCCCACATTACAGTTCTTTTGGGCCTTTGGCCCTTCTTTTGAGAAACACTTTCTTCAAGTCATTCTTTTGCCCTCCAGTTAAATACTAGAAAGTACATCCCTTTAAAATTTGTTAACAATGTTCACAAGGTTGTAAATCGCTCCTAATACCATCTTAAGATTGTCTACCAGGGATGTACTTTCTAGTATTTAACTGGAGGTCAAAAGAATGACTTTTAAAAAGTGTTTCTCAAAAGGAGGGCCAAAGGCCCAAAAGAACTGTATCGTGGGATCAGTAAGAAACATTTTAAACAAACTCCATGTGTGATTATCCTACATTCTGAAATGCCTTATAGGAAATAGCAACAGTTAGAAGCAAGATCACAAACATTTTTCTGACATGGCGGAACTCTCTATAAGTGTATGTTGTGAATTCTACTTTTTGGTTTACAATAAGTTCCAGGCCTTAAGAGAAACACATGCACCTTGCAAATGAACACATGAGTGTATATAGAAATTTTCCTTTGATATTTTCATGACTTTCAAACTTAGCTATTAGAAGAGAAGGTAATATATGACTATAAGGTTTGGGAAAGTTTTCTTTCTAATGAAATTGGCCTCCAACAAAGGTAAAAATTCTCACTAGTTTTGTACAACAATATACAAAGAATGAGCATTTTCTCCCATAAGGTTTTAACTCTTATTCAGGGTGCTCTTATGTTTTTTAAGCTACTCGGTAGTAAGTTTTACTGTGTATATTTTATGCAGAATTGCATGACAAATATGTCTTGAATGTGTTCCATTTTTATGGTCTTTAAGTATCATGCCAGTTCTTTTCATGCTGTATAGAAGTTCTCCCAAAAGACAGTAAGGCAGTTTACAGCCACAATGGTTGGCATTTTGGGCTTCTTAGGCAATAACTGAATTTGCCAAAGCACGTCGTCAGATTATATTGTGTATATGCAGCCTGGATTAAATTTCAAGTACCTCATTCAGTGCCTTTACATTTACTTTACAAATCTGTTTTGTTTTGATTTTGGTCATGTAGAATACTGCCTTAGTCATTACAATGTGATATCTACTTCTATACTTTCTGTTTCATGTTAAAAAAAAACCTTTTAAATAAAGTATTCAATATATACAGAAAAATTCAAAACTGTCTTTATTAGCAATTGACATCATAGTGTGAACTGTATGTCTAAGTCTGCAAAAGGCTGAAGCACTAGTGAGTAAAGCAGGTTAGGATATATTATTGGCACTTTAAAAATCAATTTTATGGGAAACTGAGGGAAGGGGATCCTGTGTGCAATCAGCCTGTGCAACTTAGCAAGAACTCATTGTAAGAAAGGATGCTGGGAGAGAGGAAGGGCATAAAATAGGGAAGAAGGGCAAAGGGACTGGGATCTAAGTAGTACCACCACTTTGATATTTTCTTAAAAAGTGAAACATGCCTCTGCAAGTTGACCCAATCATTCCATTTCAAGATATTTAATTAAGAGAGATGCAAGTTTATCTATATAAAGATTTGCACATGGATGTTGATGATTTCTTTGTAACAGCCCAAGTGAGTAAAGTACTACTTTTCTTTCCCATCAGCAATATCCGAGAATTTTAGTTGTCTCATATTCTCACCCATACCTGGCATCTTTGCTCATCTTTAATTTTAGCCATCTAGGTCATTGTATGGTATTAGCTCATTTTTTTTAGTGTTATTTTTCACTAGTAGTAAATCACTTTAAAATTTTTATTTTCAAATAAAATATAATACAACAGATTTTTAAATTTTGGTAACAATCCAAATATCTGTGAGTTGCTGAATGAAGGAACAAATTATGTTTTATCAATACATTGGAATATCAGCAATAAAAAGGGAGAAACTTTGCTCCACTCAAACATGTGGATAAATCTCAAAATGACTATGTTGAATGAAGGTGAGGGAGGAGCAAAGGCATACTATATACTCTCATTTATATAAAATTCTCGAAGATGCAAACTAATAATAATGTGTCAGAAATCAAATTAGTGGTTGCATGTGGACAGGATGCAGAAAGCAGCATATTCCCTGCTCCAACGGTTTAAAAGCTCATTAGAGATACATGTCTAAGATATTAAAATAAGTTATAGAAAACGGCCAAACAAAACACATTTGAAAAATCAAAGAATAGTTTCTGTATGCAAAAAAATGGATGGAACACAATTTTGGAAAGATCTCAGTGCTTTTCGAGATTACTGGTATGACAATATCTCTAACTTTCCAGTAAGATACTGAGATATGAGAAGGACAGTTTGTGTGTTAGCACGCAGCTTCCCAGGTGTAAGAACTGAGATTCCTTTCTTTTTTTTTTCCCCTGTGGCTCCAGGGATTGAACTCACAACCTTGCACCTGCCAGGCAGGGACTTAAGCCACTGAGCCAAACTCCCGGCCCTAGGTTTTTGAGACAGTGTCGCACTATGTAGTTCAGGCCAGCATTGCACTTACATTGTAGCCCAAGCCGGCCTCGAACTCACAACGCTCCTCCTACCTCAGCTTCCCGAGTGCTGGGATTAAAAGCGTGCACCACTGTGGCTGGCTAAGAACTGAGATTCTTACCCAACTACTTTATCCGAGATCTGCACAACAGTGATGGCACAACATAGGAGAGTTTATGAAGGCGGTTACCCATTGTGATTTCAAAGGTCAGAAATGCCTCAAGTCCTCCAACAACCTGTTCCACTGTTTGACATGAACGCTTTCCAATTCATATACTACAGGATAGAGCAGTATTTGTTCCCAAGCTGGTCCGTGCCCATGTGCTCCTTCACCTCCTTTGCCAGCATTCTCCACAGGATATGGGATAAACCCTGAGATCAATCCATGCTGGCCCCTTGGTTCCCAGGCTGGAGTAATTTTTTTTAAAACTCAGCCATAGATAATACACTCACATTTTCTAATTCAACACTCTTGGCAAGTGACTGATAGAAAATGTGTTTTATGTTATTATGCGTATTGGAGAAAAGGAACAAGGCATGCCCCACCTTCAATCATATTTCTCTTCCTTCAGTGGAGCCCTTGAATTCTGCCCCTTAGCCTTTGTACTCTGATGTAGGACAAAACTGTCATATGAGTTGACAGTAACATAAGACCAGCAGTTCTGGAACTGGGGGCGGGGTAGCGCAGTGAGTGGTAGAGTTCTTGCCTAGCATGTGTGAAGCCTTGGGTTCAAACCCCAGCACTGGAGAGAAAAAAAAGGAGTGAGTGAATGGAAGAGGGCAGCAGAAGGACACATGAGCTGTTGGCAGGGAGATGTTTGCTATGATGAATCAGGGGTCTTGGCCAAGTATAAAGAGAATAAATCAAACAGAGGGCAGGTGTGCCAGAAAGATAGGGAAGTGGTAAGGGACTGGAGATCTCTGTGGTTAAAGAGAAGGCAAAGTGGGCTTAGAGAACAAGAATATAGGAGGATATCATTACAAAGTTCAGTAATTGAGAGATAGAAGGGTCATGGGTGATGACAAGGTCTGGAAGTTATTCGTGTGCACAAATGGAAAAGGGAGTGGAGGTCATTGGAACAGAGGTCAAAATCTGTGATGCCAGCATGTTGGATGACCATCCACAGTAACATCAAAGTCATCCACAATGGTATCAAAATATGGGCTAAATAACTTTCGCACATATTCTCCACCTGCAACAAATGAGGAAATAGAGTGGATTTTACAAACGTGTATGAAAAGTCAGCAAATGGGCAAGTGTAAAAAATCATTTGAGTGACAGGAATAGAAGCAATGAAAACAGAAAGGTGTGACATGTGAGCCAAGCAGCTGGACCAAAAAAGAAATCAAAACCTAAGCTCAGAAAAGGGGGAAAGACAGACTATCAAAGGGAAACAGGGCGTGACACTTCTGATTGAGAAGTTAGGCAGAGTTGAGCCCTAAGCTGAGACCCTGGTCTGCTCCATGTTTTCCTCAGTGGGCTTGAGGTGTATTTATCTCACTGGGGCTTCATGCCACTTGGCATACCAGATTGTCACACTTTAGTAACACCAGTTACTGAAGAAACTGAGGCCGAATGGCAAGGTGACTTGTTCATGATCCCTAAATCACTTGTCAAGCATGGGCCAGGGGAAGTCCTAGCACCCATGTGTCCTGACTTACCCCTTCATAACTGCTGGGATGTTAGAGAGGAAAGGAGTATACAGCAGTGATGGCAGGGGTAGAGCTGAGTCAGAAGCCACAGGTCTCATCCCCAAACTAGGGCCCCAGTTTGAGACCAGCAGCTTTGCTCCATGGGGATGGGAGTGGGGGAGACTCCTCCCTGCCCACCCTCTTGATTCCTTAATAGCCTAACCCTAGAATGAGATTGTTAATACTGATTCCATGGTCCAGATGAACCATCCAGATGAGGCTCTGCCTGCCCCATAGCACTCCCTCAGCAGCCTTTTTGGGGCAGGGAGGTGGGAAAGGAACTGCTTGTCTGTTATCATCTATAACATCTGTACTCAGGATTAATTCCAGAGAACAGAGGTCAGAAGATCGGGTGCATAATGGGGGTCATGCATCCCTGGGTCACAGGAGGGAGCTCTAGGGGCCTTCTGGGAGGACAGGGTCCTGGCAAGGTGTAAGGCATCAGAAGCAAACTTCAGCTTCTGCTGCTTTGCCTGGGAGGCTCTGTGCAGGGTCTTCCCTAGGCAGAGGGGTTGTTCATTGTTCCCTTATCTCTGAGAGCCAGTGACAGCCTGTCCTCTAAGGCTACTGATCACATGGCACTGTTATCACCCTGTGCCTGTCATCAGCCAGGGCTGTGAGGCTGTTGATTTCTGATGAACACCACCTGAGCGCCAAAGGGAATCTGTTCTTGCCCTTATCTCTGCGCTGTGTATCCTGCTTGGGTTCTATGTCTGGTCCCAGTGGGGCCATCACTGAGCCCATAGCAGTCCCCAGGGGTCCCAGATAAGGCACTAACTCTGTGTGCCTTGGGTCTCTGAAGTCAATAATTGTGGGGAAGGGCAATGACTAGGCTGGTATCTCTAAGATAGGCCAGCATCTGTGGAGTACAGCAGCAGCTCTGGCCTATGACAAGACCAGAGATTAGTTTGGGGAATGTCCCTAGATTTCAACACTCAGCTGCTTGGTATTGTTCATTTGCATACACAACTGTCTCTCCAGCTGAACAAAAGAGAAAAATGGATCAGCACCAGGTACAGTGCCTGGCAAACCTTTTCAAAGGAGTGGGGGATACGGAAAACAGGTAGAGAGGAGAGTTAGGATGGGGGGAAATGTTGGAGAGTTTCTGTTCAGGCCAAATAATGGTGTGACATTTCTAAGTCTCCCCCTCTCAGTATGCCCAGTGGTTGAAGAAAAGCCTGTTTAGCTGAGACAGGGTATATGATCTTGGATAAAGACTTAGGATCAATTAGCTATCCCTCAGCAATGGAGCCAAAAAAGGGAATTGAAGTAAGGGACAACACCAAAAAAGCATTTACTGTGCCATGCTCTGTTATTTTCTTTACAAGCCACAACTCATTTGACCCAGCCACCCACCTTGTGATGTAGGTGCTACCCTATCACTCGTACTACAAATGAGGAAACAGAGCATGAGGAATGTTTCATGACTACCCTGAAGTTATATTCACCTGACGACAATGGCCATGACCTTGACGAGAAGATCCCTGCTTAGTTTTGCCTCTCTCACACCATTTCCCTGCCCTCGCCATCTATTTTGAGTATACCATATCTTTTTGAACTTTTAGTATAGAGTTGGTTTCTCCTCAAACTTACCAGCTTATCTATGCCAATGTTTACAAAAGGGCAGTGCTGGCTTCTTTTAGCTCAAAAGCTCTTTCTTGTGCATTTCTCTGAGTTCGATTCAGTCATTACATGGTTTGAGTCCATGAGGCAGAAAAAATGTTGTTCAGGGAAGGACCCAAGGTGTGACTTGCTGCCCAGGGTCACATTGTGGTTGATTCTCCAGAATGGTGCCAGATTCAAATGCATGTAAATAGACCACTGAAATTCCAGATATAAGGATAGCTCAGAAAATCTCCAAATGTATTTTGCCATCTCAAGGTACAGAGAATAAGTCACAAAGTGTGTGCTACCCTCAAGGCCAAGCTTTGTGTTCTCAGTGACCACTGGGTACAGTGGTACACACTTATAATCTCAGGTACTTGAGAGGCTGAGGCAGGAGGATTGAAAGTTCAAGGCCAGCCTGGGAAACTTTGTAAAATCCTATCGCAAAATAAAAAATTAAAAGGGCTGAGGATACTACTTAGTGGTACAACATCCCTGGGCTCAATTTACAGTACTAAAAATCAAAACAAAACAATAACAAGACACACATAGAAGCTCTCAACTACTCTGGAAAACCCCTCTTCTCTTTAGGCCACAGAATAGAAAAACAAAGACCCCATGATCTCAAACAGGCAGATAATTGGCACATAGTATTGAATGTGTATGAGTTTGCTCCCTCTGTTTTTCTCTGGAAAATCAAGAAAGGCTCAGTCCTTTGTAGCATGGTCCCTCTGAGTGCCTGAGCCTGTGTTCCACACTGAGGATGATACTGGAGGAGGAAATGATGACAGAGCATCTGCTACTGTGTACCCAACACTAGGCAAGAGGACAGCAAGTAGACAGAAGATGAGGGAGGCTGGGGCTGCCTTCATAAATGAGTTGCCACATGCTCTAACTCCTTGAGGGAGTTTAGAGATCTTTCCTAATTTCCTCCCCTGCCTCACTGGAGTCTCAGGGACACAGAACAGGGGGTGAAACCCTTGATGGAAGGAGGTATTCCCATGACTGTCTCTGATGAGACCTCTCTGGAGCTCCCTCCCACTCTATGGATACCCTCTTTCTTGGCATATCATGAAGATGATGCCCAGGGCCTCTTAAGCTTGGGGGAGAGGAGTTAGCACGACTTAGTGAGTGCACAGTGGTCCAGGGGTGAGGGAGATCTGGTCAATCAGAACTACAGTTTGAGCCAGAGAATGCACAGGGATATTGCAAAGAGAGAATCAATTCTTAGATACCACGTGCCTAAGAAGGCAGGCTTATAGATAAAGAGACTCAGTTTCAAATTCAGGCTAAATGACTTCTGAGGTGTTTTACCTTAGGCAAATTGCTTCAGTCACTTTGCATGTTTGAGAAAACAACCTCTTTGACTTCAAATTGACAGCTCAAATCAGCCACTGGATATATAATGCTGGACCTCAGAAGAAAGGGTGGAACTGGAAAAATAAAAACAGAGTCGTTGTCTGTAGATGACAGCGCAAGCCATAGGGATGGATGTGTTTCCTGGGTGGGGGCAGGGAGGTTGGGAGAGAGGCCTATGTCACTTTAGACAAGGTACTTGACCTGTCCCTCACCTACACAAAAAAAGGTGATGATACTCTCTACCTCATTGTCTGAAGATTAGATTGAGATAACTTGTATTTACATACCTGGAGTACAGAAAACACTCAGTAATGGAGGGGAGCACTATTACTCCTCATGCAGTGCTTCAAGGTAAGTGTACTCATCCCCATTTTAGAGAAGCAACAGTGGCTCAGAGTGCCGAAGGGATCGTGTCTGGTAAGGAGCACTTCACTCTCTACAAAGTGCACGTTACACTGCCCCTATCTTTATGGAACACAATGCAGACACACTTTGTATGGTACTGAGGATTGAACCCAGGGTCTCTGCACTGAGCTATAACCCTATGCCATTTAAAAGAAATTTTTAAAAAAATTTTGAGACAGGTCTCGCTAAGTTCCTAAGACGCACAGGCTGGGCTTGAACTTGCAATCCTCCTGCGTCAACTTCTCAGAATGCTGGGACTGCAAGCATGTGCCATAGCAGCTGGCAGCATTTTAAAAAATGCAGCTGATGAGTTGTACAAGTCTGGCTAGAAGAAACAAGGCAAATTCTCCAAGTGACAGTGATAGGAAAGAAACTCTGGGCTCAGAAGTCATGACTGGGTGGAAACTACAAGCCAAGTTTCTAGCCCCAACTCCTATACTGTATTTTGAGCACACTCAGTTCCCCATCTCACTCATTTGAGTGCCTTCTAGGGACCTAATACTTTCAGTGACTCCAGCTCCTCCCATCTCAAAAGGCCAGTGAAGCAAGGTCTGGGCGAGGCATGGCTTAGAGCCAGCTCCATTTGCCTCCTCAGATGAGCCAGTGAGGCAGAAAATGTAGATAATAAAGAGAGTTAATGACAGGCCTCCCCAGCTGCCCGAGCCGGCCCTTGGGGAGAAGGAGTCAATGTGCTCCTGTGCCGCATTCTCGACTTCATCTTCTCGCTCCTGTGCAGCCCCAGCTCCCACCGAGCTTGCTGCCTCAGACACTGATTTCAGATGCATGCTGCTAGACCAGGCCACACGGACTTGGGGAGTCTCTGGATCAGTGGTGGGAGGGGGGCAAGACAACTTGGTTCTCTTGACAAAAATTTGACAGCTTCATCAGTTTTCCCCAAAAGAAACTTCCTCAGGAACCCCATGGAGGTGACATACACATGAGGGTCCCATTTGGAACTCATGGTAAATAACACCACTGATAATAACTAACGCTGAAGGGGGCCTATAATGTGTCAAGCACGACATCAAGCGTATTACATACGGTGCCTTATTTGTCCTTAGAACAGGCTTTCAATGACAGTGTCATTAGCATTTCCATTTTAGAGATGAGGTGACTGAGCTCACAGAAGTGGTATTATTTTCTTAAGGCCACACCACATGTACTTGGTAGATTTGGGGCTCAAATCCAGGTATTACTCCAAAGTCTAGGTTGAATTACTTTCCTCCTTGTACTTTGTCATATAAGACATTCACTAGTTTCATTTATGTGTTTGAAAAGTACCCCATCTGGCAGGGGAATGCTCACTAAACTTGGTGTCCATTGCATCTTTTTTTTTTTTTTTTTTTTTTTTTTTTTGGTACCAGGGATCAAACTCAAACCTCATGCCTGCCAGGCAGGCGCTTAGGCCACTGAGCTAAATCCCCAGCCCTATTTTTTGACACAGGGTCTCACTATGCAGTTCAGGCTGGCATTGAACTCACTTTGTAGCCCAGGCTGGTCTTCAACTCTCAATGATCCTCCTGCCTCAGCCTCCTGAGTGCTGGGATTAAAGGCATGTGCTACTATGCCCGACTCATTGCATCTTCAATTGAGAGTACTATGCCTTTACCAATGAAACCTGTGGTTGTGCATTCTACTCATAGTAGCTGAGTCACATGGGTGACATTTTTGAGTTTGTAGTTCAAATTTGTTTCATGTGAGGTGGGGTCAAATCACAGTACTGTGTGATCTGAATTCACACAAAGCATAATGTTCCAAGAGGTTTATTGTCATAGGAACCTTGTATCCTTCTTCAAGTAGTCCAAAACAAGGGTAGCACATTCAAAATGGATTTCATTTCTTTCTACTTTTACTTTTTTATGAATCCAGGGCTTTTACACTGGGCTACATTTGTGGTTCTTTTCTTTTTTATTCTGAGTCACGTTATTGCTAGGTCACTAAATTGCCCAGGCTCTGCATGGACTTGTGAACTCCTTGCCTCAGCCTCTCAGATTGTTGGAATTACAAGCATGTGCCACCATGCCTGGTTCCCTTTTACTTTTTCATCAAGATATAATTAACACACAGTTGAGTATACTAATCTTAATATGTATCCAGCTGTATTAATTTTCAACCAGATCAAAATAGGGAACATCTTTCCTATAAATCCCCAGGCAATCCCTTTAACCCAGAAGTTACCAATCTACCCAGGAAGTTATCACTTTGGATCTCACTCTTCAACTTTGAAGATTTACTGTTACAAATTCTCAAATTTCACAAAATGACAGTTAAAAGTATAATAAAATTCTATCCTAACGATTAAGATTGATCATCTTTCCCTTTTAAAATTTGCTCCTAAGCTTTGAAAATCCCTTTTCCTTAAGAGATTTGGTAACTATCCAGGTTTATATTTTATGGGTTTCTTTCCTTAAGAGATTTGATAACTACCAGATTTCTGTGTTTAAAGCTATTTTATATATTTAATTGATTTACACATAAGTAATTTATTTGGAACTTTTTAATGTCTGCTTTGATGTGAAAGTCAAAATTTATTTGTTGCTAATGAATTTTCTTTATATCATTTATTAACCAACTGCTCTGCTCTGAATTGGTCTTTGAAGGTTCTTTTTATACATTAAATTTTCACACATAACACATTTCCATTTATAAATTGGGAGGCTAACGATGCTCATCTCACAAAACTAGACTGGGCACAATTAAAGTGCAAGCACAGAGTGGGTTCTCAACAAGTGTCAGTCCCATCCCATTCCACTTACCCCATGGACACTCTCCTGACCCATCTCCAGAGCTCCGTAACAGAGGGCAGAACTTCCTAACAACACCATAAAACAGGCAGGCCCTGGAGCTCAAATGTGCAGCCGGAAATTAGGTGACTCTGTTAAGCAGGTTTGTAGATAAATTCTACTTCTTTTCTGGATGTCTGGGTCAATGACTCCCAAATGCCTATTTTGAAATGGATGCCAATGCATGGCTATTTCTTCTATGATTCGCTGTGAAATGAGGAAAATAAAGGCAAAGAAGTGAATTCATATAAAACAATTTTAAATAATGTTCATTATTCTGACATTATGGCCTTCTTACTCTTTAAATTTTAAAATGTCCTTTGCAGCTGGGCGTGGTGGCACATGCCTGTAATCCCAGCACTCGGGAGGCTGAGGCAGGAGGATCGTTGGGAGTTCAAGACCAGCCTGGGTTACAAAGTGAGTTCAAGGCCAGCCTGAACTGCATAGTGATAACCTGTCTCAAAAAGACAAAAATAAATGAATAAATGTCCTTTGCTTCTATTAATAAATGGAACAAGTAAAAGAAAGTTGTTACAGTATTATTAAATGCCTTTACTTTGTATCATCGTTGATTGATTAAATTTTAATCAATCACAATCCAGATTCACAAAATACTAAAATATGATATCAGGATAAGTTTTGAAGTTCACTGAAACATCACAAGTGTAACATCCAATAATTCTGGAGGAACATTTTTTCAGTTTTTCAGACTACCATACATTCTTGTACTTAGTAGACAATCATTAAATTTTTGTGGACTGATTGAATAAAAGACATTGTAGTGGGTCATTGGCCGGAAATAAACCCATAAAGGAAGCCAAATTTGATTGAACTGAGGACTATGGATCAGATACGGACCTCTCGGCACTGTGGATACATTCTAATGCTCCTGCTGCCTGCCCGTCAGCACCTCGGACAGCTCAACCGCAATTACCAGAGTCTCAAAGGGACCCTAACTAAACACAGAGGCATTTTTACATTATCTTTTCTCCACTTCATTATTTAAACAAGCGTCCCCTGTTCATACACAAGCCTTTCTCCTTGCAGTCCTAAACCTCCCTTTCAGAACGTTTGCCTCATACTATGCAATTCCCCAGCAAACTTGCTAGCTACAAACTGAGCTTCACAAATGCCAATTTTAATTAAAAGTGCAATTTTCAAATCCACCCAAAGCCCAGATAGGATATGGCACACTTGCTGCCCTGTGATCTTTCTGGCTGTTTTGTTGATTAAAATGGGTGCTTCTCTAAGTGCTTTGTCAAATCTCCACCAAAAAAAAGGAGAGAAATTGACAGTTACACCTTTATACAGCCACGAAGTGCTATATTAGATTCACCCTTATTGCTACAAAGTCTTGATTGTGGCTTGAGGGAAGAATTAGGCCAAAGGTTCCTAGCAATAGCTCTGTTTCAATGCTTCCAGCCTTGAAGGATCTTTCTCTGGCTGATGGTGTGGCAGTGGTTGTGGAAGTCCATATACTGTTTTTCCCACGGACTTTCCCACATTTGTCTTCCTTTTGTATCTATGCAAGGATTTTAAGCTTCTAGGAAAATACTTCTCAAAGTTTAAGAAAACGTTTTAAAAGCTCTCTACAAATGAAGATTCCTTGGTTCCAAGGACCCAAAAATTTTAGGATGTGGCCCCAGAATTTAATTTTTTATGAAGGACCAAGAAATCTTTATATTAGACTCTGAGAGAATTAGAGTAATTCCCAGAAAACTGACCATAAGGATCTGGGTTAGGAAGTAGCCACGATGAATTCTGTGCTGGGTTCTAAAAGCCTCATCCTGTCCAACTGACACTTGCATTCTTGTATCCGTGGGTTAATCACTACTCTGTGTTACAAATTTGCTGTCACTATAAATGAAAGATCATGCAATAGACAACAAATAATTGCTTTTAATATGCAGTGATTTTGCCAGATGTGGTGGAACTCCTCTGTAATCCTGGCACTCAGGTGGCTGAGGCAGGAGGATTGCTGTGATTTTGAGGCCCATGTGGGCTACATGAGTTCAAGACCTGAACTACATAGTGAGACCCTGTCTCAAAAAAAAATGCAATGATTTTCAGCAAACCAATAATAAAATTGAGAGCCCATCTGATGCAAAGTTGGATAAGTAACATGAATGAGCACTTCTCAGAGAAGAAAATGTCAACAATGAACAGATGTTTGAGGAGAAAATTGACCTTGATAGTGACCAGACAAGTGAAAATTAAAATAACAATAAAATTGGGGGTGTTTTTGTTTGTGCCATTTTTTTTTATTCCTAGCTGTTTTTCTGCTTTTTTGCTCATCAGAGTGGGGCAAGGGTACCTTGTGAATTGATAACAGTCAGTGTTGAAAAGGTATGGATAAATTAGAATTCTCTATGTCAACAATGCACGTGTAAATGACTGGAATATTTTGAGAGACTAATCTGTCAGGTTTATTAAAATGAAAAGTGCATTGTTTTGCTCAGCACTTCTTTATTTTAAGTAATTTTCCATTTTTGCCCCTACAAATAATATTCAATAAACTTCTAATGAACTTCCAAAATTGGAAATTACTTAAAATTCTATGACAAGGGACTGGTTGAATAAATTCTGCTACATCCAAACTGAAGAATATTCCAGAGCAACTGAAAAAAAACCTATTAGATCTGGAAGGGCTGATCTTGAAGGATGCTCATGATATATTAAAATGTGAAAATGTCAAATCACAAAGTAATGAGTATAATGTGATTTCAGTTTGAAAAAGGGAAAGAAAAGTGCTCTGGGCTGTGTTTGTATATATGTGTATGAGTTTGATATGATGTGTGGAAGAAAATATACCAGACTACTAATATTAGTTTCCATGCCAGATGATAAGGGTGATAAGAAATGACACTACTCTCTTTTTCCACTTTTGCAGTGTATGGCTTACTCCAAAGGAATGTATTATTCTTGCAAAAGAACAACTATAAAGTTAATAGTGAGACCTAATCAAGAGCCAAAATTATTAAGGACTGAATTCAAGCGATCATTTAGATCCCTTTCAGCTCCAAACACTTTGGGATGCTCATTTTCTTCCTCCACCCTGCATCAAGGTTCACTTAAGCCAAAGATTCAGGGTCACCCAGAACCAGGCCAGAATCCTATGGCAATGTCCACTCCAGTGCACTCACTGCAGACTCCATGTTGGAGAGGCCCAGGCCCCTAAAGTTGAGTTTTGGGACAAGATTGCACCTCCAGATACTAATCCACCTTGGAAACTGGCAGGTGAACAGACAAGGTAATGACCTAGTTCTCCCTAGGCTCTCTGTAAGCATTATTTGACTCCTTTTTAACCCTGTGAAACTCACACTCAGACCCATCTAGGATTCTCTGGGGAGTAAGTTATGTTTTATCACATGGAGGTGACTTAAAGGAAAGACTTCATATCCCAGGCAGCCTCTACCATTGTGAGAGGTGAAGGAAGGAAGGAAGGAAGGAAGGAAGGAAGGAAGGAAAGAAGGAAAGAAGCCAGGTGAGGTGGTACACACACCTGTAATCTGAGTACACATGGGAGGCTGAGACAGAAGGATCATCAAGAGTTTGAGGCCAGCCTGGGCTACACAGTGAGTCCAAGACCAGCTTGAACTGCATAGGTAAGACCCTGCCTTGAAAGAAAGAAAGAAAGAAAGAAAGAAAGAAAGAAAGAAAGAAAGAAAGAAAGAAAGAAAGAAAGATTTTTTAAAATGTAAGGACTATCACATGCACAATTCATTTAATAATCCCAAAGTAATCACTCATGTAATTTCCACTCAAATTAATAAATAAAACAGTGTCCAGATTTCCCCAAGTGAACCTTCTCAAATATGTCCTCCTTCTTCTCCTAAAAAGAAATCACTATTCTGTCTTCCTTGGTCAACTATTTCCTCACTTTCTTTTCTAGCTTTAACATCTTCATGCACATTCCCAGACAGTGTTTTAGTTTTGTTTGCCTTGAATTTAACATAAATGGACTTATGTTGTTTGTATTTGTGTCAAGACACGGAAGATCTATCCATGTTGCTGTGTTGAGCCTGATTCACTCATTTTCAGTGCTCTCCAGTACTCTATTGTGTGGTTATGCCACACTGTGTCATTCTACCCTTGATAAGTATTTGGATTGTTTCCAGTTATCAGCTATGACAAACCATGCTGCTATGACCATTGTGCATAAGTTTCCTAATTTATACCAAACTATCTCTAGAAAAAATGGAATTTCTGGGTCACAGGGCTTGCATATGTCCAACTTTACTGGCTAGGTGTGGTGGACCATGCCTTTAATCCCAACACTTGGGAGGCTGAGGTAGGAGGAGTATTGTAAGTTCGAGACCAGCTTGGGCTACACCGTGAGCAAGGCCGGCCTGAACTACATAGTGTGACCCTGTCTCAAAAAAAAAAAAAAATAGGGCTGGGAGTTTGGCTCAGTGGTTTAAGCACCTGCCGGGCAGGCATGAGGTTGTGAGTTTGAGCCCCAGTACTGCAAAAAATAAAAATAAAGAATGTCTAACTTTACTGGAATAATGTCCAACTGCTTTCCAAAATGGCTACAGCAATTTACAACCCCATCAGCAGTAAATGAGAATTCTTAATATTCCAAAGTTTATCAGGATTTTATGGGTGATTTCTCTCTCTCTCTCTCTCTCTTTTTTTTTTTTTTTTTTTTTTGCGGCACCGGGGATCGAACTCACAGCTTCACGCCTGCCAGACAGGTGCTTAAGCCAAACTCCTGGCACTAGTTTTTTGAGGCAGGGTCGCACTATGTAGCTCAGGCCAGCCTTGTACTCGCATTGTAGCCCAAGCCGGCCTCGAACTCACAATGCTCCTCCTACCTCAGCCGCCCGAGTGCTGGGATTAAAAGCGTGCGCTACCACGCCTGGCTGTGATTTCTCTTATAGTCTTCAAAAATGCTATTCTTTCTTCTTAAAATATACCCTTTCCCCAATTTTTATTTGTCTTGCTAGCTGAAAATCATCATTAAGCACTCTTCCCCCATGAACCCTTCTGTGAATCTTTTGGTCTGAATTATTTGTGCCCCTTGACTCCTGTAGTCTGCTGTACTGTCCCCTACATAGCAAGTGTCACACTGTATTTTTACTACATATCTACCTCCTTATCTTGCACCTTCTAGATTGGGGGCTCCCTGAAGGAAAGGGGTGTGCTTAGTGTGGCATCTTGGATGCAGTATGTGCTTAATCCATAACTGCAGAATAAATGGGTAAAATCCATTTTTCTCTTGAACCATTGGCACTCCTCAACTATTGGGAGGCCAGGTGAGTATTAAGGCTTTTAGAGAATTGTTGCCAAAACAACAAATAATAACTCTTGGGAAATTAATTGTCAGATCTTGCTCTTTCATTAGTAGCTCATCAAAGGACTGTGAGTGCCCAGGGAGACTCTTAAAAGTGAGTAACCGATCAGCATGAAGGAAGGGCATCCTCTTCCCAGGACCCCCACCAACAACGAAAACACAGAACAGACACACCTCCTGCGAGTCCCTGGGCCTGGCTACTTAACACAGTTATTACCAACTCCCACTTAGTGAATTACGGGCAAGAGCCTCCGGAGAGCTTTCAAAGATCTTCAAATGGCTGTTTAAAAGCCTGCGGTTGCTCAGACTGGCTCAGCTAATGGCATTTATTACTTGGAGAATAGGGTATTTACATAAAGCTAGGGTTTTTATTATAATGGTCAGATGGCTCCTGAGAGGGAGGGTGGAAGGAGAAGGAAGAGAGTAAAGGCATAAGCCTTCTTCTATCCACTTTTTTCCCCCTGTTACTGGGAGTCAAACTCACAACCTCAAGTTTGCCAGGTAGGTGCTGTGCCACTGAATTATATCCCCAGCCCATTTGCTTTTACTAGATGTTGATTCTCATCACAGAGCTTGTTCTCTCTGATGCCAGCGTATTACCCAAGCCTAGGGCAGGGTTACTGTGAACATGAGACAGGAGGATTTAAGTACAGAGGAGGACCCTCGGTTTTCCTGAAACAGAAGATTCAGAACCACAGAGAGCGAACGATGCCTGCTCCGCTAGTCGGCACACCCAAGACAATTCTCCTCCAGCCTAGGTTGTTTCCATCGCAGGTGTAGGGGAGCTATAGTCTGGAACAGAGTTAAGCAAGTGTATTTACTCTGTTCTCTCCTCATCAATGGCCCTACGGGATCTCCGTGTATACTTCTGAATGACAAAGGGCAAGAGGAAGATGGATTGAAGCCTGGTGTTACTGGTATTCTGCTACATAATGAAACATATATGAAATTTAAGAGCTTAAAACAACATTGACCTAGCTGGGTGTGGTGGCACACACCTGTAATCCCAGCACTCAGGAGGCTGAGGCAGGAGGATCATTTCGAGTTCAAGACCGGCCTGGGCTACAAAGTGAGTTCAAGCCCAGCCTGAATGGCATAGTGAGACCCTACCTCAAAAAATAGGGCCAGGGATTTAGCTCAGTGGCTTAAGTGCCTGTCAGGCAGGTTTGAGGTTGTGAGTTTGATCCCCGGTACCAAAACAAAAAACAAAAAGCAAACAAACAAACAAAAACAATAACATTATTTCTCACGATTCTGTAGATTGGCTGGATGATTCTTCTACTAGACTTTCTCAGATGACTCATGAAACTACATTAGGGGCTGGAGAGTTAGGTAGTAAATATAAATTTAATAGACAGCAGAATGAAAGGGATGAATTTAGAAGTTGAGTGTGTGTTGAGTGGGAATCACTGAAAAGAACATTTTAGGAAGAAGCAGCAATGACAGTAAAGATATGAAACAACAACGGGATATAAAACAACAAGCCATGAGGTTTGGCAAGTGGTTCCAACAACTTTACCGTGAAAGACCTGGGCTGGGGTGGGGGGTGATCTTAGATGACTCTGGGGGAGATAAGTAGGGCACTAATTATCAAGAAAGAGAGTGGGCATTAGCCTGTAAGTGTTGAAGACTCAGCGTGATAAACATATTTACTACATACGAGGCATAATATTGAACACTGAAAACACAGCATTATCTCATCATTCTGTTAGCCCCATTTTACACACAAAAAAAAAACCTTGAGACTTACCAAGCATTACACAGCTAGTAAATGGCAGAGATATGATTCAGAACTCAGGTGGTTGGTTTCAGAATTAGTTTTAATTATTACATTCCATATTCTTTTGGAGATGGGTGGCACTAGCATATCTGACAGCATACAGACATGCAGAGACACATAAACATATACTAAGCTAAACTGTATATGCACACATGGAGATATACACATAACAGGACACAGATGCATGCACATCCTCGCACAGAGCGCACCCATACAAAGGCACAGACCTATGTAAGTGGGCGTGGAGACATGTGCATGACACTACCTGATAGCAATCACTCACCCTGGGGGAGTCCAAGCTGCAGTCTCTCCCTGGAGCGAGCAGGAGGAGGTACTTGGAGAATAGAGGAGGAAGGATGCCTAGGCACAGTGGGACTGTGGGATCTGGGGATGTGCTATCCCTCGACATGGCAGCTCTGGCCCAGGGTGGCTGCTTTAGCAGCCGCAGTCATTCTTCCTTAGCCATAGTTACTCATTGTCCCTTTTGTTGGGAGGTTCCTGCCCTCTGACTTCTTGGAGATTCTGCTGCTTAGATTAGACAGGTCAACAGGTGCAGGAACTTAAAAGAGATTCTGTCAGGACCAGGAAAAAGAAGTTAAACTAACATAATCTGTGAGTCAGAATCATCACTTACTTCCTTAAATCAAATGGTGGCAGTTTCAAATCCCCACCCAGTTTCCCAAGGAAACTCAACTAGCCATTATGGAGCTTCTTCACCTCTACTCTGCAATGGAAGGAAGGTCACGGGCTTTATACTCAGAGACAGCCACACAGGGAGATGGCGACATGCTAGGGAGATGGCGACATGCTAGGGAGATGGCGACATGCTATTGTTCAAACTCACATCATCCTTGAGAACATGTGCTTCTGAGGCCTGAATGCCAAGGTCTGGATCTGCCCTTCTCTGCTTTGCCCAAGTAGAGAGCTAGTGTTGGTGCTCAGTCATCCTTACTCTGCCCATTCATTCATCCACTACATGTTTCTTGAGCACTCTGATTGGATAGGCACTGGGCACACCATGGTAAACAGGACTATTATGAGCAAGGTTCTAGGAAAGTCAGATGAGGATTACACAGAGACACTCAGATTGGCAATACTTTTCTTCCTCTTTCTCATTACAACTAGTTTTTCTTGCAGCACTCTGTAGCATATGAGCTGGTGGCCTTGAGCCTACCCAAGACTCTCAGAGCCCTTCACATGAAAGTGAATTCTCTGACCTTTCAGGATGCCACTCCCCAGAGGTTGGACAGCCACCACCTAGTGGGGATAACAGCAGAGTCCCCATCATTTCTCTAAGGGAGAAATAAACAGGCTTCTATATGGTCTTCCGAGTTCCAGAAGAGAGCATGAAGACTGTCAGACTTACCCGAAAGAGACTTATAATAGCATCCCAGAGAACAATCAGTTAAAAGGAAGGGAATATTGAAATATGTCTTCTTTTATCAGCCTGATCCTCCCACACAAACAATCAACTCCAATAGGTTTAATTTAAATGAAATGCACGTTCTCTGTACTATGAAAATGACTTTATCACAGTCAAGAAGAGAACGATTAGAAGAAATAACTATGTGGGTGATTGAATACAGGATGTCCAGGGACAGGGTTAGAGGATGCGGATCGCTATCTCAGTTCGGCCTCGGCTGGGCTGAGGATGCTCACAGGGGCTGCCCCTTAGCAGGCAGAGGCAGGAAAGCCACAGGTTAAACTCTGCTCCAGCCACAGCTGGTAGCCACTATCTGACACAATGGTCAGTCTGGGCTGCCCTGGCCACCCAGGCCTCCTGCGGTGGTCAGCACAAAGGAAACAGAAGGTGAGATCTGGAGCCAGCCTGCCTGGCTTTGGACACCAGCTGCTCCACCTAATGGCTGGGTAGCTTTAGGTAAACTGGTTGACTCCACTGTGTCTCATTTTCTCCACTTGGAACATAGGGTTAATGATAACGGTGGGAACTTCACTGAGCTAACTGTTGAGACACATGTGCTGCGATTCGGTAATAGTGTCATCTGTGGAAACTGCTTCTTGAGCTCAGTTACTGGCCCTTCCACTTAGTAGTTGTGTGAATTTCAGCACATTAGTCTACCTCCATGGGCCTCAGTTTCCTCATCTCTGTAATGGGGCCACTAACAGTCCTTCCATCCTAGAGTTCATATGAGATAAGTCATTGACCACAGGTGGCACAGTCCTGGGGAGAAGGAGGCACTCAACAAATACTGGCAATTAGCAGGCTATCATCCTCATAGTATTGCTTCTCATGTTCTGACTCTGGATTGTATCTGCTGGATTTTGAAAGAAGCATTAATGAATGTGCTTATTGAGTGTTAAGCCCAGGATGCAGTGATAAGCTCCAAGGTCCAGACCCTGCACTGACTCACTCATTCATTCATTCATTCATTCACTCAACAGACACTTGGCAATGTTACTCGAGGTCCTGGGGATAGTGCAGAAAACAGAACAAGAAGTTCACAATCTAGCAGGAAAGATGAACAGGAAACCCACAGACAAGGCCAAAAACAGCCTCAGCTGGCTGATCAGTGATGTGAAGAAAAACCGAGCAGGGTGAAAGATGGGCTGGGTAAAGGATGGCGGATGATGGTCTTACAAAAGATGGTCAGCTAAGGCCTCTCTGAGGGCCCGAAGGAAAGGAGGTCAAGGGCACGGGAAGCCCGCTGAGCACGGGAGGAGCTGTCCACGGGAAGCAGCTGCCAAACCCAGCAACAACCCAGATTCTCCCTGCTGCTTACGAGTAGCCACCACCCACGAAGTCAGGGAAATTACAGTCCTGGGGGGTGTCCTCAGCTCACCTCGCCACCTCTAAACCTAAGCAGCCACTAGTTCTGTAGGTCTTCTTTCTTCCTACATAGCTCACCAAGCCATCTGTCTGATCTGCGGGTCACCGTCCTCTCCCACCTGGACCACCGCAGTGGCCCCCTTCCCAGCTCCCCGGGCTCATCTTACTCTCACCTATCCACCCCACTCCATCCGCTACACACGCAAAAAAGCCAGAGGGCTCCTTCTAGAGCATAACCGTGATGGGAGAAGAGCCCTCCTCCCTTTAGCCCCGGTCTCCCTGCGGATCCCTGCTACCCCCACAAGTGGCGCCAGTTGCATTGCCTGCAATTCAAGGCCCTTAGGCCTGGCTCCCTCTGCCCTTGTCTGTGGGCCTCTGGGAGGTTTTCCTGGGTCCTACGGGCTGGGTTTTGGGGTCCCCCGAGGGTCCTTCCCAGATCTTGAATGCGTGTCCCCACCTGCTTGAAGGAACGGATAGAGCCGGCGAGTTCTGGGCTGGGCACAATTCAATTCAAAATTCTTTTTCCACCCTGGGCAGGAAAGGGGGTTGGGGGCGGTGACAAGCGACAGTTCGCTTCCCTGGCGGCACCACTCGGGCAACCGAGAACAAAAGCGCAGTAATTGGCAGCAGCTGGAGCGCAGCAGCCTCCGCTCGGCCTCACGTGCTCTGCGCCTGCGCGGTTGGCACAGTGTGCTGCTGGGGGGCGGGGGGGTCGCGGCGCGGGACCGAGCTCCGGGTTGCGGGGGGCGGTGCGGGGTGGGTATGTGGGCCGGCGGCTGCGGGCCGACTGCGGGGGCGCTGCCCTGAGCCCGCACCCGAAGCCGGCGATGTTCCTCGCCAGCTGCGCAGCGCTGGCCCCGCTGTTTTCAGGCCCAGGAGGAAGAGTCCGGCTTTGCCTTGGCAGCCGGCACCGAGCCCAGCAGAAAACTGTTTACCCAGGAAAGCAAAACTCTGTTTAAACAACGACCGGACCAGGCAGGACGCGGGCGGGCGGGCTAGAGCGTCCCTCCCTGTCCCCATTTGGAGGGGGCGGCAGAGAGACGGCTGGCCAGGGGGCCCCGGTGGAGCACGGAACCTGGTGCTGGGCTCTGAGGCTCTAGAACATAATACCTCTCTGGCTGCCGGGGCTCCCAGGACCCCGCCAGACCCGGTCCAACTTCAAGTATTTCTGAGCCTGGGCAGTGTGAGTTATGCGTTATTGCTATTAGGACGAAAGAAATCCCTGGCCTCTCTTCAGTTGGTGAGACCCAGGGTGGACCCCAACCTACTACCCTCCCAGCATATCTACCATGCTAACTCCTAGTGTGCTTACACATCCATTGTCCTCTTTTTTTTTTTTTCTCCCCAGAGAGGCACTGGCTTTTCTATTTCCCTCTGCCTGGTACAGATAGATACCTGACCCCTTCAAGTCTCAGGTACTTTCTCCTCCCAGAAATCCTCCCTCTGGGTTCAGACCACATTCCCATCCTGTTCATCCTCCCCCTTCCAAGATGAGCACCAAGTCCTTGGAAGAATGAAGACCTCCTGCTTCTTGTTCATTTCTTTTCCAAGTCCCCAGCTGACAGCCTGACAAGTCTTGGGTTCCTCTCCCCTTTCTTCTCCCTTCTCCCTCCCCTCCAGAGGAAGCACTATATCCTTCCCACAGCAGGATTTGCATAGTGAAATTGTGCAGGGAATTTAAAAACCTACCCTGAGATCTGGGTGTGATGTCGCACACCTATAATCCCAACATGGGAGACTGAGGCAGAAGGATCCACTTGAGTTCAAGTCCAGCCCAAAAGACATAGTGAGACCGGGGTGGGGATGGGGGAGGAGGGAGAAAGAAAGAAAAAGAAATTCCACCCCCAACCTCCAATTTTGAAGCCACATGAGTAAACAAAGACCTCTAATAATAAGAGCAAACCCAGGCCTAGTGCTTACTATGTCTTAGTGCTATTCTAGGTGCTTCCCATGATGTAACTTCACAGCAAACTTCTGAGAAGGGCATTGTTATCCTCCTCATTTCACAGAATGGGAAACTAAACGCAGACAGCATAAGCCTAAGCTCACACGGGGCGGGGGGAGGGGGGGTTTGCACTGCAGAACTGAATTTGAACCTAGGCTCTGGGCTTTATCCCCTTGAACACTGCTCTGCTGCACCTTGAATGTTTGTGCTTGCATTTGTAAGTGCCAAACGCGGCTCAGCAGTTGCAGCACAGTGGGTAGATCCTCTCTCTTAATTAAGGCCTAGTTCTTTTATAGTAAAAATCTTCTGATTATGATGAGAAAGTTTTCTGTCTGCTCACATGATTATAAATGATCAAGTTGTTGTTGGCAGAGATAGGTGCAAGGATTGATGCGCTGAGACCAACAGATCCTGAGCTCAGAGTCAGGAGGACTGGGGCATCAACCCTGCCTGCGCCCCTGGTTGGCTTCCCCAGTCACCAGCAGAACCACAACACCCATTGTTACTCTCATTACTCAGTGTGCAGGGACTGGATGAGGCATTTTACCAACATTCAAACAAGCCTATGAAGCTTGGATTATCACCTTCACCTGTGTGATGGAGCAACTGACACTTAGAAATGTGAAGCTGCAGCTTGGGAGGGTGGGCAGAGGTTGTCCCCATTCCCGGGAGGCCTAGTCTGTTTTCTATCGAGATGGGGAGGGGAGGTGGAGGCTCGTTAGCCTGGTCTCCTTCACAACTATGAATAGTTAAAAGGCAATTACAATGCTAATTTGCAGCGCAAATGCAGTGGAGTGGGGGGGAGCTGAAAGGCACTGCCAGTTAGGGGTCTGTAGCTATGGTCCCCTTGATTCCCGGGCCAAGGCTGAGTCACACCAGAGATTTTGGCTCCTTGTACCCAAAATGAAGGCCACCACTGCCAGGTCCTTTCTCATGAAAAAGAAAGAGTAACGAGGGGGTATGAAGGTACTCAGGGAGATGTTTTATTTGTCCTGCCCTCCTTGAACAAGAATAAAAACAACAGTAACAACAGCAAAATGTGCTTTATGTATTGGAGCCCCAGGCAGGTTGCCTGGGGTTCACCAGGCACTTGGCTTTGGGCAGTGTATTTTGCTTCCTGTGTCTGGGTCTCCTCCTCTATAGAACAGGATGAAAACAATAGTATCTGTTTCAAAGCCCGTATGTTATGGTCAGGACTAAATGACACCTTGCCGGGAAAGCTCTTGGCATGATACTTGGCATGCCTTCAGTGCTCAGTCAGGCAAGCTGCTGGAGTGGTGGTGACAATGGCCAGGGACTGGGGACGTCACACTACAATGTACAAGGTCTAAGCAAATAGAGAATAGCATGGTTATACTCCTTTGAGAAAGGTGGTATGAGCTCTGGTCATGGTGATATGGAGCAGCTGCTTAGCTTTGAAGAAGTGGCGGGTTGGCAAGCCCAGGAGGGACACAGCCTTAGAGGTGGGAGTGCTTCCCAGGGATTCAGCTCATAACTTCCATCCCACAGGCTGTCAGCTGTGTGTCTCTCAGAAAGTACAACCACTGTGGAAATCAGTGTGGCGATTCCTCAAAAAACTAGGATTAGAGGTCCCACTTGACCCAGCTGTTCCCCTTCAGGGTATTTTCCCAGAGGAATTAAAAACATCATACCACAGTGATGTGTGTGCGCCCATGTTTATAGCAGCACAATTTGTAATAGTTAAATCTTGGAAGCAACCCAAATGCCCATCAGCTGAGGAATGGATGAAAAAGATGTGGTCTTTTTATACAATGGAGTACTACTCAACCATAAAGAAGAATAAACTGGAGACTTTTATAGGTAAATGGATGCAATTCGAGACCATACTCATAAGTGAAATAAATCAGACCCATATGTGTAAAAATCATATTGTCTCCCTAGTGTGAGAAACTGAACAAGTAAATAGAATCCCAAATGTCCAGCAGATATTGTGAATTGAAAAGAAACTGTTCAAAAGAAAAGACTAACTGAGAGAGGAAAGGAAGAAAGGGGAAAAGAAAAAAAAGTGTATACAAATATATGTTAAAATAACTATACAAATAGCTTCTCTCTGTTCCTTAAAAAGAATATTTTGTGCTAATACTGTTTTTTGTGTGTGCTAACACTGTTTAGACAAGATATCACGCCTGTATCCTGTGCTCTGAGTAACTGCTACCAAGACAACAATATGTGATGTATCAACTATTGTAACTGTCCTACCAACGTGTCTTGTAACTCGGTTTCAATGTTTATCTTTTTTTTTCCCATAAAATAAAATAAGAAGAAAGAAAGAAATCAGGGCGGGGGCTAACCTGTAGGAGTGTCCTTGTGGCAAATGTTGTAATCCCTGGCAAAGAATTCTTGTGTGTGAGACAGAGACAGGGACAGACCTTAGTATCAGGTGGGACTGAAAGGGCCCAAAGCAAAGGGCAGCCTGGCCGCCTCCAGGAGCTGTCCTCAGGGGCCTCCTGGAAAGACAAGACTTAAGAGACAGCAAGGGGACCCCTAGGCAGGACGCCTCCTGGATGCCTCTGTGTCACACCTGGGACCCTCCATGTCCTCCTCCTCCTGCTCCCCTAGGTCAGTGGTTCTCCAGCTTGAGTGTCTATCAAAACTTACTGAAGGATTTGGTAAAATGCAGATTCTGGCCCCACCCCAGAGTCCCTGATTCAAATTTCTGATGGGGCCTGAGAATTTGTACATCCAGTAAGTTGTCAAGTTGCCGATGCTGCTGGTCTGGTGACCACACTTCAAAGACCCAGTTCTCCAGCCTCCTCTGCTCCCACTCCCTGCCACACCCACTTTATGTCTTTGTTCATACTGATCCCTTTTCCAACACTTCCAATCCCCACGCTTCCCTCTTTTCTTATCTGCCTGGGAAATTTCTACTTACCCTTTGAAATCCTATCTTGATGCCACTCCTTGTAAGAAGCCTTCTCTGACCCTTCTAAGCAGTTATTTATGTCTGTATTTCCCAAAAAGTTGACTTGAAACTCTGTTTATTGGAACCATGCTTCTCAAACTTGCATTTCCACAAAGCAACTTTTTAAAGTGCCAGGGCTGATTGAGTTGGTCTGGGTGAACCTGAAACTGTTTCCAGCCATCTCCCATATGATGCCAAAGCTGGGTCCTCAGATGACACTTCCAGTGCAGTCATTAGAGTGCTTCTCAGCCAGCCTGGTCCCTAGCTGGGGATGTAACTGCCACAGGTGGTGTGGGAAGCTGGAGCCACCCTGTCTTGGTTACTTTTCCCTCATTGCTGAGACAAACACCTGACACCCAAAATTAGAGAAGGGAAGGTTTATTTAGCTTACAGTTTTTGGAGGTTTCAGTCCACAATCAGCTAGCTCCAAGGCAGGGTGGCATGGCACAGGGACAACACTTCAAGGCAGCAGCCGAACAAAGGCAGCCAGAGTAAAAGGGGGTGGGCGAGCAAGCCTCTTCTCCTCCTTTATATAGCACACAGGACATCACCACCCCCCCACCCCCACCACCACCACCCCCATCCCTCGCCAGGGTGGGTGTAGCTTCACAAACATCCTTGCCTTCCTTTGCACAGGATGAGGATATTTACAAAGTAAGACCCCTGGCTCCCTCCTGAGTCTCCCAGTTAAACTTCTGACCTTCTCAAATTGTAACAATGACCAGGTAACTGTGCTGCACACCCCAGGATGTAGAGCTGCTGAGTTACTTAATTAAGCTGCTAGACTTCTCAAGTTGACACAATGTATAAACCATAGCACACCCCACTAGCTAGGGAGAGTCAATTGTGTCCCTGTCCCAACTGTGTGTTCAGTGATTCAATGTGGGTGACTTGAAACTGTCCATGATGGAAGTGTTGACATGATTGACAATGCTGACAGAAATCAGCAAATTTTGCAGGTCGGACTTCTTTTCCTTAGAAAACTGAACACCGTTCACCAGCACAGGACTCCTCCCTGCTCACCTCCACCACTGGCTGGAGTCTCGAGAACCAAACATGCCTTTATCCACTGTGCGTCTCCAGGCATTGGGCTGCTGACTTCTCACCCCTGCTTGCCTGTTAGAATCCCTTGGGGAACTGTAAACCACTGCTGACCAAGCTCCATCCTAGACCAATTACATCAGCATCCAGGTGGAGCCCAAACATCAACATTAAAACAAAAGTCAGCAGCCCGGTGTGGTGGCGTACACCTTTAATCCCAACACGCAGGAGGCTGAGGCAGGAGGATCCTTGTGAGTTCAAGACCAGCCTGGGCTACAAAGTGAGTTCAAGGCCAGCCTGAACTGCATAGTGAGACTCTGTCTCAAAAAATAGGGCCCGGGATTTAACTCAGTGGCCTAAGTGCCTGCCTGGTAGGCGCATGGTTGTGAGCTCGATCCCTGGTACCAAAACAAAACAAAACAAAAAGTCAGGTAAAAGCCTGACCCTGGAACACAGTGAGACAATGGACTTCTAAGCCTAACTGACTAGAACAAAATAAAACTGAGCGGAGGTCCTCAGATTGTCTTGCTAGTATTGCCTTAACTCCAAGTCACAAACCAGGAGCACAGGCCTGGGTCCTTTTTACCCAGCCAACCAGGCCTAGATAGGTCAGTGCCAGAAGTCAAAGACGACAGGCTTGTGGGCACAGGTTGGCACAGTTGCCTCTGTTCTCCACTCAGGCTCGCGGCCATCACCCTGAAGCCTAGGATCTTCCCCAGCGTGGTCCAGGCATCCATGTCCTCAGACACAGAGCTAGGATCTGAATTCAAAACTGCACGGTCAGGAACTGATAGCCCTGCCCATGTCCTCTGATCACTGTGTTAATTGCAAATTGCTTATATTTTACTGTCTTTTCCTATCTCTGAGTTCTTGGTGCCACTCTCCTGCCTCTGTGTTATCTCCTGATACCTCAGGTCCCCAGCACTTTGGTCTTCATGTCTCTGGAGTAGCATTTTGTTCGGTGCTTAGAACAGAGTCTACCATACATCAGGTACCTAAACTGTATATGCTATTACTTGAGAGTCTAGAACAGAAAAGGAAGCTCTCCTGGTGTCCTGGTCATACTGTTGCAGAGATAATTGCCCTAAAGCTCATAGGCTTAAAGAGAGAGTAGTCTAAGGCTGGGGTGTGCAGGTTAGCACTTCCTAACCTGCAAGAGGCCGTGAGTTCCATTGGCAGCACCTTATGCACATGCGCACCCAGAGAGAGCGACAGAGATAAAAGAGACAGAGACATAGCCTGGCGTGGTGGCGCATGCCTTTAATCCCCCGCACTCGGGAGGCTGAGATAGGCGGAGCGTTGTGAGTTCAAGGCTGGCTTGGGCTACAACGTGAGCACAAAATCTGCCTGAGCTACATAGTGAGCTACATAGTGCGACCCTCCCTCAAAAACCTAGGGCCTGGAGTTTGGCTCAGTGACTTAAGCACCTGTCTGGTAGGCGTGAGGTTGTGAGTTTGATCCCCAGTGCTGCAAATAAATAAATAAATAAATAAAGAGAGACAGAGAGATGAGAGTTTTGTTTGCTGAGGATTCTGTGGGTCAAGGATTTGGTTGGGTCCCACAGGACATTTTTGTTGCTTCATATGGCACCATGTGGCCCTGCTTGGGAAGCTGGCAAAGGGTACAGCCAGGGGCAGGATACTCTGTGTGCTGCATAGCCTCCTCATGGTCATAGTATTCGGGTTCTAAGAAGGAACAGTTCAAGAGGCAAAGACAGGCGCTCCTGATGTCTTTAGACCCCATCTCACAGACTGAGTTATGTTATTATGTTACTACTGTCACATTCTACTGACCAGAGAGACTACAGAACCAGCCCCAAGGTTGAGGCAGGAGGATCGTTGTGAGTTCGAGACCAGCCTGGGCTACAAAGTGAGCTCAAGGCCAGCCTGAACTGCATAATCAGACCCTGTTACAAAAAAACAAAAAACAAAAAACAGCCCCAATATAAGAGGAAGGGAAATAGACTCCCATCTCCATGGGAGGAATGACAGATTTGCACCAAACCTGGGTAGTTTAGAGTTACGGCACCCAGTCAGTGCTCAACAACTGCTGTATTTCTCAATGAATGAATCAGTCAGTTTCATTGCCAGGACAGGCAGAGGCTCTTCTGCTTCATGCCTGGTCACCCTGATCTCAGGGCTGACCAGCATCACTCCCGTGAAGCTGACCCCAGTACCGTGTGGCAGTAGTCAGATGACTGCTAGACGTCTACTCCCAGCCTGGCACGTGAGAGCAGAAAGAGGGAGCCACACTTGCCGGTCAGGGAGTCTGGGCTGCCCCAGGCCCATTTCCATCTCATTGATGGAGAGTTGGAGAAAAATGCCGATTTTTTTCTTTTTAAGCACTGGAGACAGAGAGCAATCTGGGTTGCTATGCAACCAGTGCCTGTGCCCAGCTGATAACACCAGAGGAATTAACTGTCCTTGTCCTGCTCAGGCTCTGGAGGAGGGGCTGATGCCGCTTCCCAGGCCTCCACATCAGCCTCCCTCCGGCCCATTATGGAGTGGGCTGCCTGGAGCCAGGTCCCAACCCCCTCTGCTAGCTTCACAAAGAGCACCTAAAGGGCCCCCCTTGCCTCCTGCATGGGTGGCACCTTGCTGTAGCGTGAAAAGGGTCTCCTAGAGGGTCCTCACTGGGACCCAGGGTATCTCCATCTTTTTTGATCTGCAAATGAGCTGTGAATTACAAAGAGCCCTGGACTAGAGGGTGGTTGTCAGGAGGGCCAGGCTGGGAGGGGACAAGATGGGCAGAATGAGGCCAACCCCTGGGGCAACAGAGAAGCACAAGTACAGCTCTTGCCAGGGCCCAGCCAGTACTGGCCCTAGCATTGAGGCCCAGGGAGAATCAGAGGAGGTGCGGACAGGATGTCCCGGTGGGCGAGGCGTGTGGGCTGTGGGATGATGTTGGCACCGGTGTTAATGAACGGTGCTGTGAGCTGGCAGGTGGATTTAAACATGACTATTTGTATATTTAGAAATTAACTCACCTTTTGGACTGTATTTTCTATAATCCAGGCAACCTCAACATTATGCAGTTTTTATTTTAAAATCGCGTAGTTTTCCTTATACCTAAACATAACATGAGGACATTTTGTTTTCTTTTACAATAATGTATTACAATAATGTGTTAATGTGTTTGTTTTCTCTATACAATAATGTGTTAAATGTTTTCCTCAAACTTCAAAATTTTAAAACTGTAACGTGTTTTAGAATTTAGTAAGTTTATTCTAAAATAAATGTAAGAATAGAGTGTTGGTTTAAAAAATGAAAGGTTATTTATTCAAGCCATGACTGACACTGCCGTTTTAAGAATGACTCATATGACCAAAGAAATGATAAGGAATGAAAACATGGAAGCTGTGTTTCATTTGGATTTAGAGATAATTTAACTCAGCATGTCTTTTGCAGTAGAATAATTTTGAATAGTGTTGATGCTGGGTATGTTGTAGAATCATTTTGAAACTAGTCAGTGTAGTTGTGGGTTTTTTTTTTTTAAGATATTGAATATTTTAAATGCAGATGTGGTATTCCCTTATAAGGAAAAAAGTTAGACGTTTCAAGCCAGAAATGAAAAAAATGAAATGGGAAGAGTAAGATCACATATATTCTACAGAGTTATAGAAGATGAAAGAGACAGTATATCAGGTTGAACCACAGTAAAGTAACATTTCTGAAGGTGAAAACTGGTCAAATATTGGTTCTTTCATTTGGTTCAACCTAAAATTTCAAGCCCTGCACATGTGGTCCACCGCATAGGATGTGCCCAGTAATTAGAAGCAATGCTGACCAGGGTGCATGTCAGTGAATGAGTGCATGACAGAAACCAAGATCAGGGCTGACCAGGGGCCAGATTGCAGGTGGCTGCTCCCAGGGCCCAGGCGATACTGACAGGTGATGGAGGCAAGGGAGACCCATGGTCCCAGTGCCCAATTCAGCACACCTGCCTGTTTGCTCTGGGTGACAAGGGGCAGCCCCATCCCCCTCCCCCATGTGCCCTCGTGGTTGTTTGGTTTTTTTTGTTTTTGTTTTTGTTTTTGTTTTCGTCTTTTTGAGACAGGATTTTGCCATGCAGTGCAGGCTGGCCTTGAACTCACTTTGTAGCCCAGGATGGTCTCAAACTCACACATTGTTGATCTTCCTGCCTCAGCCTCCCAGTACTGGAATTATAGGAGTGCTCCACCATACCCAGGTTGCCCTCCGTGCTTATTTCCCTGTCTTGGCCCACGTAGTGAGCAAGTCTTGTTTTCAGGTTGCCATGGCTACCATTTACTTGTACTTACACTGTGCCCTGGTTCCAAGCTAAGCACTTTGCAGGCTTTAACTCATTTATCCTAACAACACCCTAACTGAGGCTTACTTTTTAACCCTTTGATGTACAGTTCCTAATTTGTATTTTTGTGGAGCTATAATTTGCAAACAATAAAATGCACCTACTTTCAGTGCGTGGTACCATGAGTTCTGACAGATGCACACATCTGTGTGACCATTGCTCTAATCAATATGCAACATTTTTGTCCCATCTTCCCCTGCCGGGCAAAAGCACAACTGTTTCTGTCACGTAGATTCATGTCGAATTTTCAGTCATTTCACACAAATGAGTGGCTATACCATTGCTTCTCTTGCTAATCATTGGCTTGCTCCTTGTCAATGCTGAGTAGTTGCTTTGGACTGGACTGTGTCCCCCAAAAGTTGTAGGCCAAAGCTCTAACCCCAACATGACTGTATTTAGAGATAGGGCCTTCAAGGATAAAATTAAGGGTCCTATCTACAGGACTAGTGTCCTTATAAGAAGAGACACCATAGATGCCCAGTCACAGAGCAAAAGGCATGTCACAAGCATACATGCCCAGCATGCAGAAGGCCCCAGGTTCCATCCTCAACAACACTGCAAGAAACACACACACACACACACACACACACACACACTGAGGACACACACACACACACACACACTGAGGTTGTGGCCATCTGCAAAATAAACAGAGACCTCAGCAAACAGCAAACTGCTAGCACATTGATCTTGGACTTCTAGACTCCAGAACTGTGAAGAAATACATTGCTTTTCCTCTTTGCCTCCTTTCCCTTTCTTTTTTGAAACAAGATCTTACCCTGTGGTCTTGGCTCACCCTTGAGCTTGCAGTCCTCCTGCTTCAGCCTCCTTAAGTACCAAGATTACAGACAAGTACCACTGTACCTGGCTCAGAAATAACTATTATTTAAGCCGCCGGCCTGCAGTGCTCTCTTGTGCCAGTCCCAGTTGATGAACATTGTGTCAGTGAGCACAGTTTATGCTTTCATCACGGGCAGCAGTTCTGTACCTGACAACTGAGACTTAGAGACGACAAACAACTCTTTGTGGATCAGCTAAGGACTGACCTGGGCCTGTCAACCTATGCCCAGTGGAAAGCTGCAGGACAGTACAGAGTGAGCACTTGGTCGCAAGCTAGAGGAGGGTTGCAGCCTGGAAGTCCTGCCTGTTAGAAGGAAGCAGGTGCTATTAGTCATGTTGGTCCTAATGAGCTAGGAAGCTATTTGACCTGGGCCCCCAAATCCTGTATCTTTGACCAGAACCAACCAACCCTGCAAGGCCACCCTGCAGATATAAGCAAAGAAGTCAAGCTGGGTCAATGTCAACTTTTATCACTCATGGGGACTTTGGCTCAATGTCCTCTGCAGAAACCTAGACCAGCCTCCCAACTCTGGTCTATGTCTACTTCAGCCAAGGGGCTGGCAGAGACGGGGGAGAAGGGGCAGCTCAGGATCCTGCAAACATCACTCTTGGGGGTGGAGAACAGAGGCACTGGCAACCTGGCCCTCAAGGTTAAAGTATGATGCCCACTACATGAGCAGTGCTGCAAGGACTATTAGAGATTATTTCCTTAGGCTAGAAATCCACACCAACTGGGTAGAAGGATCTGAATGAATGTTGTTTCTGTTCCTCAAATGTGGCACAATTTCAATGGAAATAAAAAGTGATGGAAACTGCCAAAGATATGGCAAAGTAGCAAAAATGTTCTTGGCAGAACTGGGCCTCAGTTTACTGGACTTGCCGGAGTGGCCAACAGATGCTGGCATGAGTGAAATAGCCTCCAACACCACAGCACTGAAATAATTCCCAGCAGCGTTGAGGGTTCTGCTCATCTCAGTGAGGTGGCCCTGGTGGCCACATCAGAGGCTGATGTGATGGGTGAGTCCCAGTCAGTGATCCAGGAACCAAGATCCAGCTGGGGTTGGATGAGAAAAGCATGGGAGAGGACAGCCAGGCTGGTTTAAGGGGCTGTATCTGTGAAGTGATTTCTCCAGCCCCCTATCAGCCTGTACTTTCTTCTCCCAAGAGATTACCCAGCATGCTCACTGCTGATGGGCACAGCAGTCAGTGCTCCGGTACTGGGTCTTGGCGAAAAGGAAAAGCTGCAGCTGGGCACAGTGGCACAGGCCTGTAACCCCAGTACCCTGGGAGGCTGAGGGAGGAGGATCTCAAATTCAGGCCTGGGCTGGGAAACTTAGGGACCCTGTCTCAAAATAAAAATCTTAAGAAAAAAAAGGAGTTAAGGATGTAGCTCAGGATGAATGTTCTGGGTTCAATCATCATTTCCAGAAAGGGAAAAAAAAAATTTTAAAGGGAAGCCCTGCACTCATTTCTGCCTCCACTGCGGGGAGTCAGGGAGACACCTGTGCTGACAGAGTGCCGGGCCTCTTCTCAGCTCGCATGTTTCTTTTGGGGTGAGTTATGTTCTGTGCTAGGAATTCTGGGCTTGTGACATAATTGACAGGACCCCTGCTTTCTTATGCTCAGCTCCGTTCTTGAAAAGTTGGTTCTAAGCTGTAAAAATCATTAGCAGGAGGACTAGAGGTTTTCCCCAAAAGGCAATTTAGGAAATGTATTATTTGAGGAATTTAGGTCCAGATTAGTCCAGCCTTAACCAAGTTCAATGTTGCTTTTGTGCCAAGAGGAGTAGGGGAAGGGTTCAGGGGAAAACTGGCCTGGGGTCTGGTGTGGGGGCATCGAGGTCCAGAGGAACTGCTCACTGTTCACACCTGTAAGAGCAGACCAAGCCTCCGTCCTGGGGCTGGACAAAGCTTGCGAAGGACAGGGGAGGCACCAGCCTCCTTAACTAGTTTACCTTTGAGTTCTTACAGGACATAAAACAAGGCCCAAGGGGCTGGGGGTTTAGCTCAGCGGCCCAAGTGCCTGCCTGGCAAGCGCAAGGTTGTAGGTTCGATCCAAGGTACCAAAAACAACCAACCAACCAATCAACCAACCAACCAAACAAACAAACAAAAAATCAGACAAACCAAAAACAAGGTGGCCATAGAGAATGGGGTTCTGGGAGTAGGAAAAAAACCACAGAGTTTTGAGGGGTTTTGTCGCTATGCAATAAAGAAGAAAACAATCTCATCAAGGGAAGAAAGTGGGGTCCTGGCTAATAAGGGCTTCCCTGCATTTCCTACTCAGGGCGCCCATCAAAAGCCTGGTTCGCATCAGCCGCCGCCCCCACCCCACCCCCTCCACCCTCCCCCATACAGTACTTTCTCCTCCACCCCTGACTCACACTCCTCTGATCCATCACTGCTGATTGTTCTCCACCTCCTCAGTCCAAAGCGCTTGATGGATTTGGTAATTGGGGTAATTACGGTAATTTTACCTTAAAGACAGGCAGCTGCAGATTCCCTATCGGCCCGCCCCGGGCCTCCTGCCAGTCAGTTCAGGGACAATGGCAAGTGGCTCCCGTTCCCCTCCTCCAGGATGCAAAGTGGCTGCCATGGGGGTGGGGATGCGCAATGGGAGGCACCTTCGGTTGGGGCCCCGGTCAGCAGGGTAGATTTCCCACCACCCAGCGTCGGTTCAGGGATTTGCAACACGCAGCAGCAGCATTCATTATCCAGGCCTGAAAACCAAGACAGGGGCCTCCCACCAGCCCTAGTCTGTGGGTGAATTCCTCTATGGGTCCACAAGAG
>RJWM01021771.1:0-34700 GCA_004363535.1 Dasyprocta punctata
TAATACCTTATGAAGAGAGCCACCTCTGAAGGGCTTGGTCCTAGGACAGCTAAAGCTGGAGGACTTGGAGAACGTCACCCCAAATCCTCAGTCCCAGTGTTCTCCCCGTGACAGTAAAAGATCAGACAAGATGCTGGGCAGAGGCTTCCCTAAATCTAAGAGTCTAAAACGCCTTGAAGGAAAGAATGGTTTTTGGCAACAACTAACCAGGTGTATGCTTTTGAAGAGTTAATGATTGATAGCTTCTGACATGGAAATCAGGAAAACTTGAATCAAATATTTACACATACCTCCCGAGCGGTGTCTTTTCCATTATGGGAAGGTATTGGGCAATGGAAAATTTCTCAGATTCTTTTACTGGAAGAGACTAATTGGGCTCAGTTTTTAGTTACTGTTATGTAAAGCTCACACCAGAGCATTAATGACACGTGAAACCCTCTGTTTATTCAAACTAAAATACTGCAATGAGAATTATTTAGCAAGTCGTTTATGACTTACTTAAAAATAGACTGTTTTCCTTTATTAAATAATGACGATTTTACCTAAAACCCCAAGTCTATTGTCCTTAGCATTGTTAACACTTATAATTCAAAATGTCAACAATCTTCTCACTAATTATAGGCACTGCTGCTTCAAGTTGGCCTAAAATGGAAGTCAGGAATCAGAGCTCAGATTCTTAACTCAGCCACTGATTTATAAGCCAGAAAACTGTCAAAAAATAATTTTATTTCTCCCAAAAGACAGAAAAACACAAATCAATACAGTACTTCAATCCCATCTAGGGACCGGGAGAGATCATGTTCATTGTTCTACAAGTGTTAATTTGGAGAATTCTGGAAAACACTCCAGCTGACAAAGTGTTGACCAAACGCTGGAGGTGGTGGTGCACACCTGTAATCCCAGCACGCTGGGCAGATGAGGCACGAGAGTGGCAAGTTCGAGGCCCACATGGGGAAATTAGCAAGATCTTGTCTCAAAATAAATAGGAGGGGAGGGGTGAAGGATGTAGCTCAGTGTGAAGGATCTAGGCTTAATCCCCAGTGCTGCCCAAAAAATAAAAAGTTGACTAAAGTACGTTATAAATTGATTATGACACTTCCGAATTTTAAACTTTGTTTAAATTTACAACTTGTTCTTTCTTTCAGGTTGAATTACATATGCATAGCATCCATTTGTTAAAGTAGACTGTCTCTTTACCTACTCTGAACTAATTTTTTGAAGCTTTAGGGTTCACCTAATAATGCTGGAACTCGGGGGTGTGATGCCCAAGTCTACATTCCCCCATCCACAGCCTGCCATGCCACAAACCATGATGCTATTTCCTTCAGGGCCTTTTCTACTTCAGAATCCTCATCTTGCAAATCTGCCGTTAAGTGGAAGTTTTCTGTTCTCTAATTTGATTTTAGTTTTCTCCATTTTCCTTGAGTACACTACCCAAAAACACACCATCATTTTCTAACTAAGAGAAAACCATGTTTTCTTTTACTATTCTAGTAACTTTCTTAATAATAGCCAGTGTTTCATTTGTCCTGCAGTAGAACACATTGACCAGCTAAACGAAAACCTCTACCCTTCAATTCGAGTTGACATCTCGCAATCTTATACCCAGAAAATGATGACTGAAATCATACTTTCGCCACGTGTTGCTAGATACTGATCCCTGTACTTGTCTTTACTAAATATTTGCCACCTCTTTGTTCATTTCTATTATTAGGAGAAATCACCTTAATTCATCCCCTTCTACTATTCCTTAAGTGGAAAGTGTTTCCCAGCACACACCAGCCCAGCAGAGGAGAAGTCACGATGACAATGAGGTATGAGAATCTCTCCTGATCTGCCCCAGCAGATCCTGTACAAAACTGAGCCTCCCCAAGTGAAGAAAGCGTCCTTCTGCGGGTCCTGGCAGCTGCTCTAGTCTGTTCCAGCTCCCGATGGCAATGACTGCTGCTCACAGATGAGATCTGTTGAGGTGTCTGCTGTCCACCCCAAGGACTCGTGCAGTGACCACACAACCTCGAAGGCCAAGTGAACCGCCAGCTGCAAGCAGGCAGCCTGCTCTGTGGAGAGCGTCTGTCCTCTGTGGTGCTGGTACCGCTGTCGAGCTACCTTGTGCCCTCGATGCCTCTGCTCCTGTGGTTTCCATGTGTTCCTCGTTTGTGTCTCCTCACCCTGAGATTTGGTCCTGAATACAAGGAGCCAGCATTAAAGCACAGTGCATCCACTGAACTGCGACCGACCTTCGCCGGAACCAAGCCTGTGAGTATCGGCACGGTGAACCTTCTCTCCTCACTTGAAAAACTATTTCCTGTGAAGTTCCTGCTCCTGGAGTGTGTCCTACATGTACACAACCTAACTTAATCCTCAAAACCACTCTCAGGATAGATAGTGCTGCCGTTTTACAGAGGAGGAGACAGACGTCCAGAGACTAAATGCCCAGTGTCACACAGATGACAAGTGTTAGGCTCAGAACCCAGTCTGGTCCCCACTCTGTTTACAGCAGGCAGCAGACAGGATCAGCCGACACATCCATGGATGGAATAATGGGTGGAGAAAATGTGGTGGATGCGCACAAGAGACTGTTCAGCCAAAAAACAAAAAGAAGTCTTATCGTTTGTGACCATACGGGTGGAACCATAGGACATCAAGAGACATATGCCAGACATAGAGAGGCACGTTCTCACCTCTGTGTGGAAGCTACAAAAGTTGATCTCACAGAAGTAGCCTGGCTAGGCTACTTCTTTCCCCTAGGAAATGTGGGAAAGGACAGGATAGAGGGAGGTTGGGTAAAGTGCACCAGCATACAGTTAGACAGAGGAATGAGTCCTGCGGCCCTACCGCACATGAGCGACAATACTTTACAGCGATTCATTCTATATTTTATAGAGAACAGGAAAAGGACTGGGGAAGTAGCTCAGTGATAGAGAACTCATCCACCATGCAGGAGGCTATGGGACCAATCTCTAGCATCACAAAAAGATTAAAGAAATAACTGTAAAAAGAGTGGAGTTCAAAGTTTCTCAACACACACACACAAAATGATAAATGCTTGAGGATATGGAAATGCTAATTATGCTGCCTTGATCATTACACAGTGTATGCATGTGTTAAATTACCATGTTGTACCCCACAAATATGTATAAGGTTTATGTATCAATTAAAACTTGCAAATAAAAATATTCAAAATTAATTTAGGAGAACATTCTTTTGTTAAAAGTGAAAGATTCATGCTTCATAGAATGATGTATTGTACAAAGGTTCCTTGTACAACTGCATATTATAAATCAGCATCTTTGGGTATAATCTTACTGGAGAGTCAATACTTAATTATTAAATTAAGTATGAGCCTTTTAAAATCTTTATTTCCAGAAGGATTCTTGTGAGTATAAATAGGTAGATAAATGTTATGGTTTGTGTCTAGATGTTCCCGCAAAAACCTCAAGCACTCAGCTGGGGCTTTCTCAGAGGTGGCTGGATCTAGAGTGTGTGATGCTGGGATTAAAGATGTCTGATCACTAAATCAGTCCACTGATTGGTTTGTCACTGCCCTAAGCCTGGTAGCCTGGATACAGCATAAAAGGAACAGAAAGAAGCTGTGAAGGTCCCTCACTTGCTTGCTTTGTTACCTTCTGCCCATCATGAACTGTTTCTCCTTTGTGATGCCTCTCTGCTATGCTGCCCTCCTTGGAGCAGCTATTTATGGACTGAAACCTCTACAAACTGTAAGCCAAATAAGCCTCTCCTCCCTGAACTTGTGGGTGTTGGGTATTTTGTCTCAGCAATGGAAAAAGTAACTAAGACAGTAAATAAATGAAACAAATTATGAACAACTACATTTTAAAAATCGGACCTTCAGACCCTCAAAGTCTTGAAATATGACTTCTCTACTTTCTAGTAATTTGTATTCCAAATGCACCGCATTCTAATTACCATATTGTGATAGAATTCTGGTGACCAAGGCCACTTTTCCTCAAGACATGCCCAGACCTGTTTGAATCCTAGAGTAAACACAGTTCAGACACCAACTACAAGTCATACGTGCAAAAGTATTAGGGTGTAGTAAAGGGAGCTTGAGCTACGGAAGCAGAAAACACTAAGTATGCATAGTTTCTGTACATGCTAGTAGAAATACTTTAATTTCATTTTCTTCTCTTTGCAACTGGCTGCTACTATCAAGTCTTTCCTTTCTTTTCTTCTGTAAGCTTCAGATATCTCTCCTCTGTCTCTGTCTCTCTGTCTCTGTCTCTGTTTTTCTCTGCTCTTTGTCTCTCTGTCTCTGTCTCTGCCTTTCTCTATCTTTTCAAAAGCCATAAGTAAGCCTTGTTTAATATTCCCAGTCTACAAAGCAAGAACTTTGCCCACTTAAGACTTGTTAAAACCTCTCTGTCTGAACATCACATTGCTTTAGAGTATATGTAGCCCTATCTTGCTGGGTCGACTATGGGATATTTGAGAACAAAGATTGTGTTTTGCTCAGAGCATATACCTAGTATCAGGAAATACTAAGAACTTCTGGAAAAAACCCATGATGAGGACTCCCTACTTACAGATACGTATCCTAGGATTGGCGGTTTTGGAAGCCTTCTTACCTAACACAGTTTATTTCAAACTTCTCATCTATATGTCCATAACAACACCACATTCACCAGATTGACTCTGCAATGTATTTTCCATAAGATCACATTTTGATGTCTTATCCATTTATTTCTGCTTTGCCATAGTATATGCAACAACTCAGTGTGTCCAAGATTGTAGCAGACAGGATCTTCTGGAATAGAATGTGGATAAATATATTGCTTCCATTAAAAAATATAGATTTATGTTAGGTGTGTCTTAGGGGACAACATGACTGGCTAACAAAATTATTGATTTCATGGACATTTTTTCAAAATGAATTATAAATGAAATGCTTAAATAGCTCAATATCTGAAAAAATATTTGCTGTAATTATTCTTTCATCTTTTGATGAGAGACACAGAATAGTGGCAGGAACATGGACACTGAACTTCCTAGTCTTCAGGAATATATAATAATCATGCCTATAGTAGAGAACTGTGAAGATTAAATGAGTTAATACATGCTATGCATCTAGAACAATGCCGCACTCATGTTAAAAACTATATAGGTGTATGTTGATACCATCATTATTGTTTAAGTGAATGTTTCTACTTGGCAACTTCTGTTGCAAGATCTTGTCACCACATGTTGTTCCAACTCAGTATTAGTCAGCTTTCTCATCACTGGGACAAAATATCCGCAGCTTAGCAGAGATTTAACATGGCTCACAGAGTTCAGTCCATAGTCACCTGGCTCCCGCTGATGAGTGTCGTGCCCTTGGGCCCCAGTCACCTTGCCAGAGCCCACTTCTGAACACAGGAGATTTGGAGGGACATTTCAGATCTAAACCATTAATCAATACCCTCACACATTGTTACAAAAATCTAGAAACACTCATATTCTTATTTGGGAATCAAGTCGTGATAGATTCATATAAACATACATGATGTTCACCATTTCCTCTGTGTGTGTGTGTGTGTGTGTGTGTGTGTGTGTGTTCCTGGGGTCTGAACCTGGGGCCTTCCTGTGGAGCTAGATCCCCAGGCAACTTTTTATTTTTTATTGTGAAATGATATCTCACTGAGTTGCTAAGTTGCTCAGGCTGGGCTTGCACTTGTGATTCTTTTTCCCCAGCCTCCCAGGGTGCTGAGATTATAGGCACGCACCACCACAAATGCTTCCTCTTTATTATTGATAATAGTACTTTAAAAAGAGCAAAACAGAAGACAGAAAAATAGGAAGTAGGGATATCTTTTTCAGATGGGGGGGACAAGAGATGGAGGAAGGGGTGAGGGGCCAAGAGGGAAGGGAATGGAAAACAAGAATAGAGGAAGAATGCGAAAAATAGAGCTTTGGCAAGAGTTGAAAGGAATGGAGCACCAGTGGTAGGGAGTGAAATAAAGAAAGAATTAAAATGTGTTATAGGCTGGGCATGGTGGTGCACAACTGTAGTCTCAGCGCTCAGGAGGCTGAGGCAGGAGGATTGCTGCAAGTTAGAAGCCAGCCTGAGCTACATAGTGAGTTCAAGGCCAGCCTGAACCAGATTAGCAGACCCTGTCTTGGGAAAAATAAAGAAAAAAAGAAGATCAAAAAAAAAGATTTCTTATGTACACGTACCACTCGTGTTTTTGTAATCATTATGTTCTGCAAACTTGTACTAACAAAACATCAGTAAAATAAGACTCAAGACAAAAAGAATAAATAAAAATACAGCAAAAAATAATATTCCATTTGTTTTCCCTTAAGACTTTCTCCTTGCTGGGGCTGCTGATCGTCTGGGACAGCGGGGGCAAACCTGTGGCACACGTCCTGCTGTGGGCTGTTGGAATCACTGAAAGCTCAAACGTTTCTCCCTCACAGGTCTATAAGAACACTGGCTTGTTTAGGAGGCATGCTGGTATTTGAGAAACCACACTGCTGAGCAAAAGCAGGTCATGCTTTTATGTACCCGATCGAAGCACGCTTTGATGTAGAGAGCCTCTCATTGTGTCAGTAGCACAGTGTGGGTGATGACACAGGAGCTGAGAACCCAAACTTTATATACCGCTTTGTAGTTTGATAAAGCATTTTGAATACAGTGTCTCACTTATTACTCAGAGAGCTCTGTGAAGGACTGTATATCTGCTTTTCAGGTGATGAAGCCTTGCTTCAGAAGCATTAAGTAATGGACCAACCAACAGTGAGAACCGACTTTCTAACGGCAATGTGTTCATGTTAGTGATAAATCGTGGCTTGCCCCTTCTTTCTTTTCAGTGCTGAAGACTGAACCCAGGGCCTTCACACTGAGCTACACCCCAAGCCCTCTTGTATGCTTTACTTTGAGATAGGGTCTCGCTAAGACACTAAATTGCCCAAGCTGGGCCTAACCCTTCGGTCTTCCTGCTTCAGGCCCCAGAGTCCTGGGATTAAAGGTGTGTGTGCCTCCATGCCCAATGTGACTTGGATTTGCTTCAACATAACCTACCACATAAGAGAATATGGCTGAGAAACAATTGGCCAAAAGATGATCATTGAAGTTTGATGATGGATAGTTAGGGTTTGCTATCTTACTATGTCTACTTTTGTAGACAGATGGATAGATGGATGGATGGATGGATGGCAGAAGTACAGAATTTTGTTTGTTTGTTTGTTTGTTTGTTTGTTTTTGAGACAGGGTCTCGCTATGGAGCCCAGGCTGGCCTTGAACTCATAGCAATCCTCCTGCCTCAGCCTCCCAAGTGCTGGGATTACAGGCATTCACAACCACGCATAGCTCCAAAAGTACAGAGTTTAGAACAATATGAATCTTGCCAAGCTGAGATTACGCAGGGATTGAGCCAACACAGGAGAAAGTTAAGGTCTGAGGGTGGAGCCCTACAGGACTCCAACATTAAAGGGTCTAAGAAATGAAAGGGACCAGCATAACAGACAGAGAAGGTGCAACTCTAGTGTGAGAAAGGACCCTGTAACTATAAAGAACTCATGTGTTATTTATTTCTTTGTACTCTGCTTCTTTTCTACAAAGGCTTTGAGGCAGTGAACAACAAAAACAAATAATAAGCTAATAAAATTGAAATAGAAAAAACTCTGAGTCACAAAAGGAAGACTAAAAATACAGGAACTATAGGAATCAACATGGTTAATGCAAACTTCACGTTTGGTTCTGAGTTTCCTAGAACTCACAGCCATCATGAGGCATAACCAATGGTTTCGTGTGCTGGGGCAGCCATAACAAAGATCACAAACAACAGAAATGTATTTTGGCTTATTAAACAACAGACATATTTTTCCACAGTTCTGGAGACGAAGAATCCAGAATCAAGGCTCCCAGGTTGGATTTCCTGGGTGGTTAGAGGAGGTCGCTCTCTTCCCGCGTCCTCACGTGGCCTTCTGTCTGTGCGCGCATCCCTGATTTCTGTTTTTTTTTTTTTTTCTTTGAGTTTTAAAAGGGATCTTTATTTTCTTAAAAGTTAATATATGCATTACAGGAAACAAAAACACAGGAAGCAAAGGACGAAGTCGTTAGCAGTCATAAGCAGCTTGGCCGGATGCTGTGCTAGGTCCCGAGAGTACACACACAACGTGCCATTTCCTGTGACTGGGTTTGTATAGCGTGTGTCCTGCTTCTGCACACATCGCGGATGTTCACCAGCTCAGAATCCCAAAGCTACAAGAGTATTTTCGATAACCAAGAACACACTACACCAACTCGATCTGTTAGAAAAAAATTGTAGTCCTAACTTTCTTGGGAACAAAAATTTCACCAAAGATAAAAATGCCAACAGGCCATTTAGACAGAAGTATTGGCAAAGTTACAAATACAATACTGGATCTCCTTAATGGTCAATTTAAAGTGAGACATAAACAACAGAGCACACCAAACCACGTGTCTGAGACTTATCAGACCTCTGTTATTAAGATGCTAGTGAGAAGGCATGTTCCCACTGAATTATTAAAGTATTTCTACAGCACGGCTAGAAGACACCTGATTCCTCTCCCTGAAATGTCAATCTGAACATTTGGCACACATCTCTCCTCCTACACTTATTTGACTTCTCTTTTTCTCCTTCTAAGATGCCAGTACTATGAATCAGGTCCCCAACATGACGACTTCTTTAAACCTAATTGCCTTGGTAAAAACTTCACCTCCACAAATATTCACATTGGAGGTTGGAGATTCAAAATGCGGATTTTGAGATGTTAGTCTATAAAAATTAGCAATACTGTTTTTACTTTTTTTAAGTTCTAAAAGATATCCTCAAGCAGGACTGTGTATTGTGAAAGTTAGGTCAGTCCTCTCTAAGCCAGTGCTGCTGTAGAGTGCCTGGCTTGCTCTCGCATTACTTCAAAGTAAATGCAGAAGTCCAGAGAGGTGATCTGGAGCCGAACACAGAAGGCAGGAATCTGGATGCCCCACACGCTATCTTCAGAAGAGCAGTTGTCCTCTGCAGGAAATAAAGATTCTACTTAGGTAGAATCTGTAAGCTGGGATGCTAAGAGGAAAAATCAGACAGGAAAAGTTCTATGTAGTCGTTACTAAAAGCCAAATCAGATGCTGAGAAGCATACCCATTCAAGGTAAAAGTAAGGACCTGAAGTCCAGGAAAAGTCTATGCTGCGTGTGTGGTGCCTGCGTGCGTGCGTGCGTGCACCGTGCTGAAGATCAAACCTCGGGCCCCACCCAGGCTACACAAATGCTCTACCACTGAGCTACACCGCCAGCGGAAAGTGCCCATTAGGGATACAGCTCCTTTCCCTTCTCCAGGAGACACACAAATACATGCTTTTATTTTAAATTGAAAAATACATGTATAAAGTTCTAAAGACATGTGACTTTTTATGCTTTACCAAGGCTTGCTTGTCACCATGCATTTCCTTGCTCTGAGGAACAGAAACTTGAAAAATTAAAAAGGATTTGTTGATTCTTGGGAGGGGGCAGGCAGGTGCTAATATCGCCGCTCACAGTGATGCCTCCCAACATAAGAACAGGGAAACACTTACCTGAAAGAAGCACAGCAGCTGAGAATCACCGAGCGACATAATAAAAACGTACACTCATTGTGCACTGAGTTATGCCCGCCTTGAATTCATCCTGTGAAGCCGGAACCCACATCGTGATGGTGTTTGGAGATGAGCTCCTTGGGAAGTCACTAGTTCTCGAGGGACAGGCGCCCTCACAAAGATATCACTGCCTTATGAGAACAGGAGGAGACCGTGTCTCCTCCCCAGCACGCGAGGATGAAGAGAGACAGCGACTGTCGGTAGCCAGAAGGAACGGCGTCACTAAAAATCCCACCCCTGTTTGATCCAGGTTGTTTTCCGCCTTTCCGTCTCTCTCATCATCAGATTCTAACTTGGTTTTTGTCTCTGCGGTCCCAGGGTTAGCAATCTCTGACTCACCTCCCTGCACTTTGTTCTGTTGTTGCTGTTGTTGTTGTTGTTGTTGTTGTTGTTTTGCGGCACTAGGGATCGAACTCACAACCTCGTGCCTGCCAGACAGGTGCTTAAGCCACTGAGCCAAACTTCCGGCCCTAACCCTGCACTTTGTGTCTTTGCATTCCTCTATGGATTTCGACGGTACACGCCCGCGTCAATTCTTGAGTCCAGGAGGAAGCCACGTTCTGGCCCTTGCCCAGAGCACCCCAGCTGCCCCTCCAGTCTTCAGCCTCCACTGAAAAAGACTTGGCCCCATCTTAGTGGAGAGTTACTCAAAAATAGAAGTCGGGGGATAAGGGAGAATGGGAAAATGTTATCTGATCCCAAGTTCTCTCAAAACGAAATGGGCTGGATTATAGTGCAACTTGAAGTACTTCAGCATTGGATGCCTAGAATGTCTTGGTTACTTTGTCTTTGCTGGGACAAAACTCCTGACACCCACAAGCTAAAGGAGGGGAGGTTTATTTCAGCTAATAGTGTGTAGAGGTTTCAGGCCATAGGCAGCTGGATCCAAGGCAGGGTGGCCTGGCAGGGCAGACAGAAGGCAGCAAGCAGCGACCCTTCCTTTCCCTTTTATCTGGTCCAGGCTACAAGCCTTTGCAGTGACGCCACTTACATCCAGGGTGGGCATCCCATTATCCATACCCAAGACCATGCTAAGCCGATTAAGTTATCACACACACCTTAATCCATATTCGCGCACCCTAGTCCAGCTACCTCCAAAATGCCCCACCTGTGAACCCAGGAGACTTTGGGAGGACATCTAGATACAAGCCATAATAACGAAGGCAGTCAAAAGCCACCTTTATGAATCAGTGGAATCTACTGTGAGCTCCCTAGGGAGACCCGAGGGTCAATCTGTGGAACACCTGAACTTTTCCAACACTAGTGCAAAACGACACCACAACTCACTGTTTTGGGAAACCTCACTTAATCCCTCCTGGAAAATTATGACCACTGCCAGATTACTTTAAAAGTTTTGTCATTTCTGCTAATTGGGAAGCAATGAAGGATGGAATCCTTCATCCTCCTCGCTCAACCCGGGGAAGCCCACCAGGTATCTATGTTTAAGGAAAGAAAGTGGCTAGACGCACTGTCCTGAATCAACTCAGAGATGGCCATGGGGGTCTCTTGCTGGTGTGTTCTCAGCTCCAGCCCTGTTTAAACTTACTTCTGACTGACATCTGAGCCTCAACAGCCCTGATCTCATTCCCCTGCTAGACAGCCTATGGATATAAAGGTACTTGTCTAGAGGAAGTAGATTTCAACAGACTTATAGCAATTTTTATTTCCTTGTTACCACGAAGCAGGGGAAATAGCCCTTGGCAAATGTTCTCTGGGGGCAGATTCTTCACTATCTTCCTGACTTGGGCCTTCATTCCATTTTTTTCCCATCTCAATATGTTAGAGTGGGTTGACCCCACACAAGCCCTTGGAATGTCACTTCCTCAAAGCTCACTCTCTTTTTCAGAAAATTGCCTTTCCAGAATTTGGGGTATAGCTCAGTGGTAGGAAGCTTGCCTACTGAGCATGTCCCTGAGTTCAATTCCCATACGCAAAAAAAAGCAAAGAGACAAAGAAAGGAAGGAGGAAAGAAAGGATAGAGGGAGAGAGCAAGTGAGGAAGGAAGAAAAGGAAAGGAAAGGAAAGGAAAGGAAAGGAAAGGAAAGGAAAGGAAAGGAAAGGAAGACAGAAAAAACTATCCTTGATTATACCTGCACAATGTTCACTGTTGTGGTAGTCCTATTGCCAGGCCAAACTGTCTAACATGTACAATTTTAAAAAGGAGACATTTATTTGGATTATGGCTTCAGAGCATTGAGTTCACGGTTATCTGGCTCCGAGACAGGAACATTATGGTAGAAGGCTGCAGCGTAACAAAGCTGTTCAGTTCACGGTGGCCAGGAGGCAGAGCAGGGGAGCAGTGCCAGAGAAGAAAGGGGCCGGAGACAGACGCAGCACCAAGTTCACACCTTCATGACCCGGGAGCTTCCTGTACTAATCTACTAGGTGTTTCTTAGTTCAATCAAGTTATATTATGGTTCGCAATCACAGCAGTTAATGATGATTTGTAGTATAATTGTTGAAAAGATAAAACTATACTTCTGTCTCATAATGTTCCAGCTTCCAACCCAGGTGTGGCCTCTGTAGCCCGTATTCCCCAGGGCGGATATCCCAGTCCAAACACTGCCACAGTGTGCTTTGATACACATTTGCTTATAAATTGATTTGCCTGCCAATATTTGAAAATCAGGAGATTTTTATCAAAAATTCAACTTTACATGGAAAGCTATAAGATCTGGCATAATGTGGCCCACGCTCTGACATTTACGCCCGGCTCGCAGCTGCGGCCGGTGGCAGTGTCTCCCTCGGATGACGCCTGTGTCTCGGTCCAGCCGAGCAGGTGTCACGTTCCGCTTTCACTCTGATGTGCAAACCAAGTGCAGTGCTGTTTACCATCCTCATTTTACCTGGGGCCTTTAACGTACGGAAACATTCTGTAGCATTCATGTTTCTATCAAAGTAGAAAATTAAAGATAGATTTCTTTTCCACAATTTTGGTGCAAAATGTGACTGAGACAGGAGTTGGGGGTGTGACAAAACTGGCTAGAGACGTAGGTGTGACCCGCTAGTTACAAAGTCCCCAGACGGAAGTGCAGAACACTTCCCAAAGCCCTGCACGCGGACTCAGGAGACTGGAGCAGGTTTTCAGTAGGCTGCCTAGACCTGGGTTAGCCTGAAGAGCGGGTGCCACAGAGAAGACGGCCGCGCTGGGTTTGCCGCTGCGTCCTCTCTTGCACGGTGGCCGCCCTAATGCTGTAGGGGGCGCTTTCTTTCCCACTTTTACTCGGCCCAAACTTGCTCTGCAGAGCTCATTTCTTTTCTTACCTTTAATAAATCTGCCAAGAGTAGTGGGCACTTGTCTTGATCAACTCTTTCCTCAGGACAAAGCCTAGAAACTACTTCCAGAAAGAAACTCCAGCACCCCAAAGCTTGATAATATAATGAGTATATTTCTTTGTGGAAGTAAAAAATACTTCCACGTGTTGTGTCACTGTTACAGTCATTCAATTTAAAACACATTACAAAACACACCACTAAAAGAACTTTAGTGTCTGGAAGGAAAAAATCAAGTGTAATAAAATAAGATTAAAATTATAACCAAAAAGATCTCCCATCTGATTCCCACCCTGTTTCACTGGTTTTTGCAACTCCTGCGTAAATGAATGATACGGAAAAAGGAATGACACTCAGTCGTCCTCCACCACCATTCCCAAGTGCCCAGTGTGCCTGTCATGCAGTAATACCATACCAACATAGACTTTTTCTGCTTCATAGTTTTATAAATCATAAGTATGTGCTCTGAGATGCTTGATAAAGCTTGGTGACCTAGCAGTGAAGCACAGAATATGGTATGTCTACAACTGAATATTTAGAATAGATGGGTAATAAATTTTGTCTCTTGTTTTAGGCCAGTACAGAACTATGGAAATTAGGCCAGAAATAAACTTCAAATCTGACACATGGTGTTCTAGACAAGGGCTGGAGGTGGACTGATAAGTCAGGAAAACATTTCTGGCATTTGGGCCAGTAGTGCTTAAATAAATACCTGAATCCTGATAAGTGAACAGGAGGAGGAAGTGGAGGAGAAGGGGAATGTACAACATGCAGAAGAGAAAGAGGAGAGAGAGGAGAAAGAACAGAAGATGGGGTGGGGGTGTAGGGAAATACAACAACAGGGCTAAAGTCAGAAAATGTTTTCAGCAGATCAGAATTCACTCACACACAAGTCGTGGCGTGAGCAGCTCACACGCTGAACAGTCTGCGCGGAGCCAGCCGAGAGCAGAGGTCGCTGACCAGCTGGCGTGTCCCGGGGGCGCTGGGATCAAAGGCAGCCTTCCCAGAAAGAGGGCGCGGGGTGGGCGTTGGTGGCAGCTTTCTGTCTCCTGTGGTCTAACATCATTCAGATCCAGCACAAAGTAAAGATAATATTATATATTATAAATTTTTTTTTAACCTGTTAGATGTAGTGATGACATAAAGGAAAGGCTTAAGGAGATTCTTCACCAAGCAGCAAAGTCATTAGACGTTCACCTTGATGTTAAGGTGCTACCCCATAATTACATGACTGGTCTGTTGCAAGTTTTCCGATGAGGTTTTCCCATCTTTGCAGACCTAACGACCACATCAGACAAAGCCTGCTGCGACAGAAGTGGGGTAAGCACTCTGACGGAGCCTCAGAGGGCTGTTCAGAGACGTAACCAACTACCCCCAAGTCTACCAGCTTACAACAATCACATAATTCTGCTTACTGTGTCAGGTGCTTTTAAACCAACCGGAATTCTGGAAATCTCTGGTACAGTGAGTCCGGTGTTGGCTGAAGCTGCAGCTACTTGAAGGTTCAGCTGCACCGAACAGCAAGGTTCCTGCCAGGGGCGCTGGCCTTCCTGGGCACAGGTGTAGCTGTCAGTCCAACACCTGCAGTCCCCTCCCGGCTGGGCGTTCTCAGCCACAGCCACTGGGCACCCGGAGGCAGGATGTCAAGAGGGAGAGCCAAAGAGTGAACGTTATAAGAAACACAGAGAGAAGCTCGGGGATTCTTCTGACATTTACCAGACGGCCACGCAGTGTCACTGGCACTGAACTTCAGTGGTCAAGGAAATCAGATTCAGTGAAAGGGAAACTGGACTCCGTCTGTGTTATGCAGAGAGGCAAAGAATTTGTCTGCATATTTAATCCACCGTAAACACTTCTCCACTATTCTTCTGTAAAGTCTCTATAATTGCTTCTTCTTCTACCTTTCTTACGTTCCTTGCTCCCATCTAAATGTGGAATAGGTAGCCCTTACTCTGAAGCTGTGGCTTTTAATTGAAATCTGCCCCAGTAGTCAAGCCAAGAGGTATGAAAAGTAAGTTTTATTTATTTATTTATTCACTTAGTGTTTCAAGCATTCATGTACTCTTGCAGTAAAAAAAAAAAAAAAATCATTGGAAGCAACATTTCTTATCCACAATTTGCATTAGGAATGTTATTTGAGTTAAAATTTAATATATAGAATTTCAGTTAATCTTCCTTGAGGAAATAGTACAAAACAATTTTCCGTAAGCTTGGAAATCATGAAAGGCATTAGACTTCTCTTCGTTCCATGCTCTTCCAATACAGTTGGTTTTATGTCATCTGTTCCTAGTTAATCTCAAATTACCTCTAATAAAGGCTCATAATCAAATTTTTCTTTTGTTCTCATGTGAAAAGATGCCTATAATCTCTTCTACTTTACAAAGCCTAAAGAGATGTTTCCCTTTTTCCTAAAATGATGAAATTCTTGTATCTTCTTTCTTTGTGGCTAAGAAAACATTTAAAATCTGCACCCAAAATCACATGCCTTACTGAGAAAAAGTGAGTTTAACATGAAGACAGGATTTTTTTGAAATACACCTTGGGGACCCCAACCTAGTCTGTGAAACTTGGTATTTTTGCTTTATGTAGGCCTGGTTCTGCTTCCTCATGATTTTTTGTTGGGGGAGGCAAGTTTGTTTTAGAATCATTCAGTGGCTGTTTTTTCTCTAGTTTTACCTTGCAAATCATCCTTTCTCTATGACACTGTCATGTTCCTTCTCCTTCTCCTCCTCCTCCCCTTCCTCCTCCCCTTCCTCCCTTCTCCTCTCCTCCTGTCTCTCATTCTCCTTTTTAATATTCTGTACACTGAACTAGATTTATAGCAAAGGAAAAAGGAAGAGGAAACGAAACAGGACATTCTATGTATCCTCCACTGTAAGGGTTCGCGGGAGCAAATCCACAGCACTGAGAGAGAAGTGTCCCTGCTCAGCAGAAAGTCATTTAAATTAAACTAAAGAAACCATTGACAGCAGGGGAAGGGTTTTTAAGGGTTAGCAAATGATTAAGATAAAAAGAGATTTTAAATCTATAATAAATAGTAGAGAAATCCACCATGGCAGAAAGCAGATTTTTTGGTTTCCAGGGACAGGGGAAGGCCTTGTAGTGAGGGTGTATGCGTGGCTGCGTGGCTTCTTTTCAATATGACTGCTCATGTTTTGCTTTTCTTAATACTTCAGGGGCCCCTTGCCTGTTTTTATTCTAAAGAAATCGAATATATCTATCATCAGTTCCAAATAGGTTGCATTACACTATCCTAATGGAGTTGTAAGAGGTAAGCAGGAAAGAATTACTCCGGGGAACAGAGATCCAAAAATAATCCCAAGCTCAAAGGCTTTTTACCACCCCCAGGGATGGCTCACTCGAAATAGTCAAGAAATCAAACTTTTTTCCCCAAAGGAAACTGCAAAACCCAAACGCGATCTTGAGTCAACAGTTAAGGTCTTGTTGGTTTACAAAATAGGAAGTCAAATGGTAGACTGAGCTGCCAGTGAGGTTTGATGCAAGTGATCATTCCTTTTTATCAAAGACTTAATTTCTCACTCCCTCGGCTCTATCTCCTGTACTGGGAACTTAGCCTAAGGTTTACAGCCTGCACACCAGCGCTTTAGCCACACGCAAAACTGCACAGACAAGAAAGCACTTGCCTTCTAGTAGCACTCTAGAAAATCCCAAGGAACAACTTTCCCAGAAATTCCCGGCAAATCCTCCCTTTGTCTCACTGGTCCAGATGGAGCCAGGCACCTACTTCTGACCGCCCCGTGGCCAGGGAACTGCTCGCCTCACTGGTTGGATCAAGCGCCTCAGGCCTCCGCCAAGCGCAGCGCGGAGGGAGAGGGCTGTGGGGACTGACGTGGCCCATCGTGGCCCGTTCTGGTGATCAACTGTTTTTAAAGCACAGCAATGGGGATAAAAATTCAAGAACTCTTAGGGAAGAGGGGTCAGCGGACGCTGAGAAGACTAGCAATGCTCAGTATCAGTTATTCAGCCATTCCTACCTTGACAGAATGACAGCTGTGCCTCAGTAGTCAGAGAGCTTTCTCCCAGGATGCTATCTCCTGCGGATACCAGCATCTCGGGGGCTCTCACAGAAAGTGACGCAGGACTTGTGCAACCTACGCACATCTTCTTATGTACTATAAGTCATTGCTAGAGAACTTACAATACCAAATAGGCTGTAAAAACTCTGGAAATAGTTGTTACACCATGTTGTTCAAGGAATAATAGCAAGTAAAAAACTCTATACATATTTAGTAGAGATTCAAATTTTCCCTGTCTTTCTTTGATTGATGGTAGACATGGACATGGAATAAGACAGCCAGGTAGGAGGTGTGGTTGCAATTTCTTTCTTTCTTTTTTTCATAAGTAATAAAATGTCAGAGTTAAATGGAATCCTCAAGTATACCTTGTCAGCCAGGCATGGTGGCACACATCTATAACTCCAGCACTGGAGGCTGACGCAAGAGGATTGTTGCAAGTTTGAGACCAGACTGTGCTACAAAGTGAACTCAAGGCCAGCCTGAACTGCATAGTGAGACCCTGTCTCAAAAAGACAAAAAAAAAAAAAAAAAAAAAAAAAAAAAAAAAAAAAAAAAAAAAAAAAAAAGCCAGAAACAAAGAAAGAAAAAGAAAAGTATACTTCACCTGAAATTCTCAGGTTGATTTTGCCAAGTTTACAAAACCTAGCTTATCTATTTTATAAGCAGTCCATCACTTACTAGCAATTATTTTTTGAGCACCTACTGTGTGCCAGATGCTACTGTAACCATTGCAGATACAGGAAGGTGTAAAGCAGTAAAACCGCAGCCCGCAAGGCTCACATTTTTGTGCGGCCTTTTCTCTAACGTCACTGTTCCCACTCTTTCCTTCAAACAACCTCAAGCAACATAGAGGTAAAATATTTCATTATCATTAATTCTGACCTTTTATGAAATCTTTTGCTTTTAGCATCTTTACTCTTGGCCATGGTAGTTTAGGTATTGTAAGGTATAATAATTCAAGGAGAACCCTTGCCTACATTAATCTTGAGCCTCGAAGGAATCATTTTCTCAATAGTTAAAGTAGCCAGTTTGCACATGATACCTGAATACGTGCTTGGATAAAAAAAATTAAAGCTATTCAAAGGCAAACAATTCCCTCAGTTAAAGCTATTGCTCTGAATGAGATACTTGCATATAGACCAAAGTTAAAAAAAAATTAAAAATGGTTTGAAAGTCAGAACACACAATATGCGGGGCTTTTCCGTGACATACAAGCTAGGTTACCTCAGACCCTCACGAGTGCCTTCCTACCTGAGCGGGAGGAAGCGGGGGGCGGAAGGGCAGGAGAGCCTCCAAAAATTAAGACGCACTGACTGAAGGTACAAACTCCCCCTCACACATGTAACCATTGCGTACTACAACATATACTACTAAAAAAATTAAAAATTAAAGAGAAATTTGATCTTAGAATTATTTCCCTTTGTAAAAAAAAAAAGGGGGGGTGTCATACCTACTGTCTTAGTTAATTTTTCACTAGTTGCCAAGACAAAATACCTGATGCCCAAAATTAGGGAAGGAAAGGTTTATTTCTTACAGTTTCTTGGGAGTTTCAGTCCACAGGTAGCTGGCTCCAAGGCAGCGTGGTGTGGTGGGGCAGCCATTCATGGCGGCAGCAAGCAGCAAAGTGCGCTGCTGAGAGAGAGAGAGAGAGAGAGAGAGAGGGAGAGAGACAGAGAGAGAGACAGAGAGAGAGCAGAAGCGCGGGAAGTGGAAGAGGAAGACCCGCCTCATTTACACTGTATCCCGGCTCCACCCCTGGGTGGGTGCAGCACTCACATCACCAATCCCAGCGCTAGACAACAAACCGAACACAAGCAAGCGCCAGACTCGGCCCCATCACAAGTATATGAGGACTTGGGGGTACATAGTACATCACCCAGTACACCCACCTTCTCCTGGAGCTTAAGGCATTATGCAGCGTTCTGTCACGTTTTGGGGGAGGCTGATTGGCTGTTACCTGTTTTCAATGATTGACCTCTTAAACCTGCCTGGGAGGGTATGAGGAGTCCTCAGAGAGCTTCGCAGGGCAAATCTGCTTCCTTTCCCTCTGGGGGCCTCGAATGTGAAAATGAAAACGTGTGGGAAGACTGGAGACTGAAAATCAGTGGAGGAGGAGAGAGGGGTGGCCAGGAGCGCAGAACAGAGAGCTGAGGTCGCCTTTCCAGCTGACCCGCGAGCCCCAGCTTGAGGAGTCACCCGGGGTTCACCAGAGCCCTGGAAGGCCCGGGGAGGTCAAACCTGCACTTGAATTGAGAAGCCAAGCAGAGACATTTCCCCGGCAGTGCCTCCCATCTCCCCAGAACCGTCCGGGCTGGTCCCAGACCCCACCCCGGCCCCAGGCCAGGCCCCTTCTGCCCCTCCGTCTGCCGTCCCCCTCACGCAGCTGATCTTTGTGCTCAGCCTTTCCTCCCTGGGGGAAGGCTCCTCCTCCTCCTGCAGGTCCACATGGCTTCCTGCTGGTCACCCACCAACTGGGTTCCCCAGAACGCTGACTCTGGAACAGACTTTCGCATGTGCGATGTTGATGACAGGGTGTTCTGAGGGTCCCCGCCTGGGCACAGCACAGAGAGGATGCGGGCTCGCAGGTCTCGGCTGGCCCGTGGGCAGCGCCTGTCCACTGGGCCGCCCGTCTGCGGCTCCCCGCTGAGTGGGTTGTGACCCAGGGAATCTGGAAGGGGGACCCTGGGGGCAGAGACCCTCTGGCCACCTCTTCTAGACTGGGCATCCTATTCCCGGGGCCGAATGCGATCCCAGCCTCCTTCCCCTTACCCTGCCCGCGATCCTCACCGTGGTCTGTATTGCTTCACTTCCGTGTGTGTTTCCCACCCTGCACACACCTGTTTGCGGACCAGATGGAAACACCATGAGACTCTGAAGGGTTAGCTCCAATTCCTACTTTTTAAAAAAACTAGATTGCAGAACAATTCCTGGCATGCGGTAAGCAGCTGAAAATGTGTTTTTTGAATAAATAAACCAGAACTTCCTAACCCTAGACTCTCTCCTTAGAGGAAAACACTCTCACTGGAATAACCCGGTCAATCTTTTGTCCAAGCTAAGGAACCTTAGTTATCATCCGACATGGTTTACTGACTGGATGAAACAGAAGTCTTTAGAAGTGCTACTGTCTAAGGTGTAGCCACTAAAAAGGCCCTAAAACACTGGTAGAAAGGGCCTAAGTAAGGTCATCCTAATATACGCAGGACGAGGCCTGAGCGGCCCTCCAGAGAAACTCAGTCCATTCTGCGGGGCAGGGACTCCGGGAACAGAGACTGAGTTCCCCCAGGCCTTGAGCAATGATGCGTAGCAACTGCACTAAAATTCATCTCCTGCTTATTCCGTCACCGAACGTTGTTTGACCACTCCCCACGAGCCAGGTACTGCTCTAGGCACTAGGAATGGAAAGATGAGGGCCAGGGAGACAGCTCAGTGGCACAAGAGTCTGCCTGGCAACTGCAAGGTCCTGAGTTCGATTCCCAGTAACAAAAAAGCAAAAATCTAAGAATAAAGAGATGAAGGACTAATAGGAATCTGTCTTAGGAATGGAATCAGCAGCAAGTAACACAACAGACAATTAAAAGCGACCAAGCCTCAGGAACAGGTAATGGATTTATTTTCTTACAGTTGCAAAGGATAAAGCGTCTGGAGGGCACCTTCCCCGGAGGTCTTGCTCATCTCTGTCTGCACCCAGCCGCTCTCTATCCATCTGTCCAAAATTCCATGTGTAGAAGGGCATTGGCCAAGCTGACTTCAGGCCCATTCTAAGGGGACACATCCTACCTTAATCACATCTTTGATTATATAAAAATTCTAAAGGTAGGGTAATTGATAATGTACCAAAATTAATACATATGAAATGATATATCATTCTATACATTACTATGTCAAAACTAACCCATGTACCACACATGCGACCTAAATTAAACAAGTGGGAGTTCATGGTGGCCGGCTCCTGTTATTCCAGCCCTCCAAGAGTGGGAGACAGGAAGACATCAAGTGCAAGCCCAGCTTGGGCAATTAGCAATTTAGCAAGGCCCTGTCTCAAAACAAAACAAAACAGAACAAACCAGGCTGGGGTGCAGCTCAGTGTGAAGGTCCCAGGTTCAATTTCCAGTACCAAAAAACAAGAACATCCCAGAAAACTGCCCGCACGTGAGAGCTAGCTGATTGCACGTAAGTAAAGGTTGTCAGACTAGAGAACCTTAGAGAAGTCCTTGCTCTCTCCTCTGGTAGAGGCTTTGTGTAGCTTTCAGCTGGCGCTGCAATCCTGTGTTCAAGGCGAAGGCACATTTCAGAAGAGGGCTTCCGATCCAAATGTCCAGCATCGAAACACTCCCTCTCCCTAAGAGGTGTAACTGCTCGACCAGTCACGTCAGTCGTACTACTATCACAGGGAGAAGGGTCACAGCCAAGTCCCCAGCCAGGAGCCTGGGCGGGTTCCAGGGTTTCCTGAGCTCAGGTGCCCCCGCAGCCTCCCCACCCAACCGTCTCACTTCAAGGAAAGGCACGGATCAGGCCGTGCGTTTCACCCACTGCTTTGTTTTGCTTAAAGACACCAGTAGGCTTCTAAAATCGTGTTTCTTCAGGCACAACGTGCTGCAGCAACGTCGGAGGCCCTGGAGCTGCTCTCCTAAGCAGTCCGCTCCCAGCCTCCTGACCCACGGCCTGGGCGTCCGCAGAGCCTCGAGCCGGCAACCCGCTCTCCCACCCAGCCCCTCGGGGTTCTTCTGTGCAGGGAAACCTAAGGGATACTCTGCGGAAGTCGACCCTCACCTCATGTTTTAAACACTGACTTTGGTGGCTGGATAGGCAGAGGAGGGGGCACTGTCCCTCAGGCAGCAGGAAGAGAAATACGAACACCAGGAAAGCAGCAGCTTTGCACCGGGGGTGTTCACCATTTTCACTGCACACGTGAACCCGAAGGGCGTCCCGAACACTGCCGGCGGACACGAGGCTCCGGGCTCTGCCGCAGGGTGAGGAGCCCGCCGCAGGCTCAGGCTCGCGGGCCACCCTTCCCGGGTGACGGTCCCGCCTGCCCGGTGGCCGCCGGCGCTGCTCGGTCCCCGACGGGTCGCACGGGTCGGGCAGGAGCAATCGCAGAGCTCGCTGCCCTGGGCACAGCCGACCGCGCGCGTGGCGTTCACGCGGGGCCCAGGGGTCAGAGGCGGGGTGCCCAGTAAGTGCTCCCCTCACGGTGGGCTGCACCCCCACCCGTTCTTCCCGAGCAGCTGCGGGTGACCCTGCCCGCGGCCCCCGGAGACGCACCGTCCTCACTGGCTCCCCGGGACCCCAGGGAGCGGCTCCGCACCCCGCGCAGGCCAAGCCGCCCCGCCCCGCGGCAAGCCCGCAAACGTCCTTGGACAGCGCTGTGGACGCTCTTCGCCCGGAAGTCACCCAGAAACCCCGGACGTCTCACAGCGTCACCCCTGCGTGCGCCCGGCGCTGCTGCTCCCGGAGTTAGCCCGGGAGAAAAGACCACGCAACCTTGCCGCCCTCCAGGGCCTTCGGAGGACGGCTCCTTCTCGTTAGTACTTCTCATCAACCTGAACGCAGGCTTCCACCTTGTTCGGGAGTGTATCCTATTTCTGAAGCCAAATCCTGCATGGAGCCCGAGAACACACAGAAACAGAGAAAGCAGACCTTCTTTCTGCAGGGAGGGAACGCTCGCTCGCCGCGGTGAGCCGGCCTGGGCCTCGGCCTCCTCCCTTCTCGGGGTCCACCCTCCTGCGGCCCGGCCTCGGCTCCCCCTCCGCACCCAGCGCTCCGCCGGGAGCCGCCGCCGCAGGAAGAGAGGGTGCGGTCCGAGCGCCACTCGCCCCCAAGGGCGGAGCAGTGGGCTGCTGGGAAATAGCAAAGTCACGCAGAAACGGAAAAATAAAACGCAGTTTTAGCGTCAGAGGTGACAGAAGAAAGTCGGTGATTTTAATTAGTCGCTAGTCACTGAGGCAAGTATTTCTCTGTTGACGATGCACGTCTGAAGGCAGCCCTAGGAATACGCCTCAGCTCTCCCGCCGCCCCTTCTTTATTGACTCATTTACTTCATTCAGCAAGGGTACTGATATTGGTAACCTACTAAGTACCAGACATGTTAGGACACAAAATTAGAGACATGTTGCTAGTCAAAAGAAGGAAGGTTAATAGAAGCAAATATTATATAGGCAAGCTGGATATGGTGGCACTTGTCCATAATTCCAGCTACTGGGAGGCTGAGGCGGGAGGATCACAAGTTTGAGTCCAGCTTGGATGAGACTGTTTCAAAATTAAAACATATAAAGAGCTGGACACATAGCTTAGTGCAAAAGATTTGGGTTCAATTGATAATATCACAAAATAGATAATACAGTCAAAGTTTATGTAATTTTTATGATTACATAAAATACATACATGTGCCATAAAACGATGTAACTTATCTCCACAGTGCTTTCTGCCAGCCGAATTTTTCTGCCTGAGACAGTCCCCGAGAGCGCGCACTCAGTTCTCCACACGGAGAAGTCGGAAAGGCTTGAGAGAGCCTCGTTTTAACCTCATGGTTTTGAAGGTGATGAGTTTTATAAACTAGCATTTTTATAATCCTAAAATTGTGCGGTCTGCTAACGAATGCATCACATCGGGGAGACGTTCCATTTACAATGCTTGGTGCTCTTCTGAGGAGGTCAACTGGTAATCAGGGGTAACCTGCACAGAGACGCCTGCCCCAGAAAGGCCTCTGGGAGCGTGCTGTCGGGGACCCCGGCGACTCACCATGGGTTAGAGCGAGGCCGCTAGTGTGCGGGGCAGCGCGGAGCCCTCCGGTCTGCGGCCTTTGGCCTGGGTGTCCTGAGGACTTCGCGATTTAAGGGCCGTCTTCCTCTTGCAGGTGAGAAGAGGGAGGCTCAGCGGCTGGGTGGCCGCGCCCGGGTCCTCGAGGAAAGGCCGCCGGCAGTCTCCACGCAGGGACCCCCCAGCAGGGACGCCTGGCCAGCGCGGCTCTGCCTTCCGCTTACCTTTTCTCAGAAAGGGAAATTCGTTCATTTTTTGTTTGTTTGTTGGTGCCGGGAATCGAACTCAAGACCTCGCGCTTGCGAGGCAGCGCTGTGCCGCTGAGCTACTTCCCGACCCCCGTCTTCTGTTTCTTTGCCCCGTGAGCCCCCTCAGCTTTATTTTTTCCATAACGTGTAAGGACCCGTGGGAACATATGTAATTAGAAAGGAGGCTGTGCGTTTTCACTGTGGTCCTTCAAAGACGGACTCTTCTGCGCCAAACAAAGCCAGCGACCTGGTGGAAAATGACCAGGGCGTTGACTCTTGGCGAACGCTTGAGTGCACCAGGTAATGTTGGTCTTCATAGTCAGGACAGAAACCCTTCGGGGGTCACTCGGAGAAGAACTTCGTCTTCCAATTTTAAACTGACATAGCAAACAAGTGTGATGAGTACCAGAAAGAATATAGTTACATTTAATTTTTTGTTAAAGATCATTAAAATAATAATGATATACTACTAAACGTTAATATTTTTAAAGTGTCATTATTATGCTGCTATACTACTGTATCACTATTTTTAAAATATCACTTCAGGAATAGAAAATGCATCATGGAATCAATTCATAATACATTTTAACTAACATAAATGAGTGTTTTTGTTCTATAAAATTTACTTTTCACGTGATATATTAAAAATATTCTGCTAAAGATAATGCCACATTTATAGAACTTAAGGTACTGCTAGAAATTAAATAGATAATATAGATAGATAGATATAAATAGCCTGAATATGAGTTTTCTTTAATTCCAAGATAACTAAGTGCATATTTTATTTTTCAAACTTAAAAATCTTTGAGAAAATGCCATTTGCTCTAAAGTCGTATTAGACTGGCCATCTGGGTCTTGCTTTGGGGAAAACACTTTATCAAATGCAAGTGTAGACAGCAAAACAGAATACTCAAACATGTACTAAAGGTTCAATCAAAACTAAAATACTGGGTTTGAAGTCTTTGCACAGCTCCCTGCGAACCGCAGCTCACAGGGGCCGGGCGGACGTGACTCCGCCTCACTTCCGGTGAGACGGCAGCGGCCCTTCCTGTGCCCTCCCGCCGGGGCCTGTGGAAGACCGCGAGAGTGGCCATCACAGGCCTGTGAAGAGAGAGGACCCACTCCTCAGTAAGGACGTCCAGCACCTACCTACACAGGTGAGTGCACCATGCTTGGGGAGGAGGGTGACAAATATTGAAAGAAGGTGAGCAAACTCACTTTATGATTACCACTCAAGCAAAAGATGAAAAGTAAGAAAATTCTTCCTTGCAATTACTGAAACCTTCTGCCAACCATAGTTAGGAATTTTGTCATATGTCAACATACTAATCAGTATTTTCTAGAGAAAGAGAATCAATAAGGTAGATACACAGATAGATAGGAGATATATATAGATACAGACACAGATATAGATGATGGATGGATAGGTAAGTAGATGATAGATATATAAACAGGTAAGTAGATAGATGATGGGTGGGTGGATGAACGGATAGACAGCTTATGGAAACTAAAAGGTCCCATGGTCTTCTGTCCGTGACAGGCGGCTCAGGAAATCAGCAGTGATTCCCAACACAAGCTAAAGGGCCTGAGAACCAGCGCACATCTGAAGGCCTGCAGAGCTGGAGCGTAGACCAAGGGCGAAAGACAGAAGACACCCCTGCCCACGAGCAAGAGCGGATTTGCCGTTCTTAACGCCTTTTTGCTGTATTCAGGCTTTCGGGGATTGGACGGTACCAACCGCATTGGTCAGGCGCATCTTCTTTATTCAGTTCACTGGTTTAGAATCCAATCCCTTCCAAAGGCTCCCGCGGTCACACCCAGAAACAATGCCCTACCAGCCGCCTGGGTGTCCTCTGCTGCATACGAGCTCGCTGACCGAGTGTCCCTGGCTGAGACCCGAGAGGGTCCCAAGACCCCAGACCTGCTGGGGCCGTGTCAGTGCTCCCCTGAAGTCAGTCCTCAGTAATAGCAGCTCTCTGAACTGGGAGACCCCGGATCTTTTCCTCAAAACACACCAGAGCAGACTAGTAAAAGAGGTCCAAAGGTGATCAGTAAACTCCAGAATCCTCTCAAACTTTCCATTACAACAACAAATTTGAGAACTGTTCCTTTTAAAAATCAAACAAACCTCGGCAAATTTCCAGGCATAGTAACACACACTTGTCATCCCAGCACCCTTGGAGGCTGAAGCAAGGGGATCGAAAAGTTAAGCCCAGCCTGGGCAATTCAACGATTTAGGGAGAAAAAACTTTAAAAGGCTGAATATGTTACTCAGTGGAAAGGTCTTGGGTTCAAATCCCAGTACCAGAAAGTAAAATAAAATAAAATAAAACAAAACAAAACCTAGGCCAGTTACTATTAGTTATTATTAAATATGAATGGGAGAAAACACAGGAGTTGAAGAACATTTTAATGCATCATAAATAATCAAGAAGCCTCTAACCATGTACGAGGATATCTTCCTAATTGCAACAGATGCTTCCTGATACAGTGCTTGAAAACTGAATTTCTACAAGTGCTAGTGTGGACTCACTAGGATTCATCGCTCTGCCTTACTGCCGTTCTATTCCAACTCCAAGTGAGTGAGATGTGCCACACATTCACTGCGTCTTCCTCCTGCTACATCCTGCCTCGACTTCTTGCCCTAACCAGGAATGCTCTCCCTTCCTAAAGTACCCATTTCGTAAATGTGGGCATGTGCACAGCTTCACGCTGAGTGCAGATGTAAATTCACAGAGATCACAATAATAAATGTGCTCCCAGCCAGCCCCTCCTGTGAGCAGCTCTTATATGAGTTTATGCTACCTTCAATTTATTATCCCGGGACAATTTAATTGCATTGTCTCCACAAACTAGAACATGTTGTTCATGGTAACTGCATGCTAATTCCTTTGAAAATGGCCGTAATTACACAGTGACCTCGCATTGCCCAACCGTTTGTGCGATGAACTGTTGTTATATATTTAAAGCTACCAGTGATGTAAGCAAGGAGGCAGACAGCTCTGACAGGGCTCATGCGTAAAAAACACCCTTCGGTCCCAGCGCCTTTCCAGAAGACTTTGTTTGTGAGGCTGGTGATTTAGCAACCCTGCAGGGATAGAAGGTATGACAGGCCCAGCCTTGACATTTAAGGCAGCAAAGCTTTTCCAGGCGGAGAACAGTGTGTCCCCGTGGGACACAGTGTCAATGGTTGCCAAGTAAATACGTGTCTATATAAAGTTCAGTAAACACACAGGTGTCCTGGCTTGAGTTTTATGTCTAAACACAACTTGAAAGTCCCACTTCAGGCTGAGCACTTCTGAGAAATGACTGTACTTTTAAAAACGTCTGAGGTTATATACTCTTCAAAATTCTCTCTCATAAAGCCGGGAAAGAAGTGTCATTTTTTGGTCTGAAAACTGATTTGGCTTTGAGCTTCGCAGTCTACAGAATTTTCTGCTTTGGGTTATATTTACAGGAGTGAGCTCCGTGGGTGATTTCTAACCTTTCTCCTTGGGTCATGGTCCCTCTTTCCTCTCTCCAAAACTGTTCTTCAGTCCAGCTAGCACTGGTGAGGCAGTTGGGGTAGTTTGTCATCTTATTACTTTTCTCTAAATGCCTGCGTGCTGTTAGGAAAGTGAGGTCCCGAATCCCTCTGTGAGTTTACAATAAAATGAAAAGAAGTCTCATTACAAAACTACGGGGAAGTGGAGGAAATGTAAAAGTACAGGAAGCAATGATCCCAAACTGCTGACTGTAATTTAATAAGATGCAAACAGAAGTCTTAGTTTCTAAGCCGCAAAGTCCGCTTTCGTTCCCTTTTCCCCAGCTCTTCAGTCTGGATGGAGAAATATTCCTGAGATTTCAGCCCTGGTAGTGTGACGCTGGCATTTCTGCAGGGGCTCCAGGTTTTCGTCTAGTAATCCAGTTTGTGATATTTAATCCAGGTGTTGAGACGTTTAGGATGTTCCCTGCTACACTGAGCCATTGCTGCACATTTGATCTGGGGTCTTTCTTACTGAGGAAAGCGATGCCTGCTTCCAAAGGAAAGACTTCTTTCCCTCACCCAATCAACCCCAGTACTGGAGATCAAACGCAGTGTTATTTTGAGACAAGGCCTTACTACATTGCCCAAGCTAGCCTCAAACTTGAGATTCTCCTGCCTCAGCCTCCCAGGTCACTAGGATTATAGGCCGGCACCACCACGATCCCACGCTTGACCTGGCTATGTTCACTCAGTCACGCATCACTGCCCTGTTTTGTAAAGCAAACTCACGAGTCTATGGGGGAAGCGCACCTGAGCCCCCTGAGTGACCACCCTGATTCAGGCGTCAGCTACTGGATGATGCATCTTCAGGAGCCCCTGCGGATGATTTCGGAAGTTTACAAGCCATGACTTCATAAAACAAAAATTGCTTTCAGAGATAGATTTCATTTCCAACAGTGGAAGTCATTTCATCTTAGCAGCCCTTGGACAGGGCCAGAGAAGGAATGGCTTGGGGACTCCCTGATCTCAGTATTTACCCCAAACTGCAGCCTACAGCAATTTGTCATTCTAAGTCCTACGTCATCAGCAACTCGATGTGAAATGAGGAGAGAGCAGGCAGAATTTATATGGACAGTGCATATCTGTGTGCTGTGGGGAGTAACAGTGCTAAAAGAAATCAAGAGAAAGAGGAGAACATGTTAAGAAAATGTCTGACTCTGATTCCGATTTCTGACTTTAATTATACATCCACATTTGAACGTCGTCAGGAACTGGCCTCCCACCGCCTAAGGAAAGACTTGTAATCCAATTTCTAAAGAGAAATACCATCTGAAAATTTCAAAATCATTCTGTACTACTTCTAAAGAAAAAAAAGTCATAAGCAAAAGCTTTTACTTCCCTTTAACTCTGCTACCTTTTGCATTCTGTAGACTCTAGGGGTTTTGGTTTTAATTTCATTTTGAGTCTGGTAGCAAACATTTAATACTCCACTGAACGAAGAGTTATTGGAGGAACAGTGTTCTGAAACATGATACTTACTGAGAGGCCACTTTGGACTAACAATCCCTATATTTATAAACATTAACATCTCATTTTAGGAAATATTTAAATATCATGCATTGTGTGCCCTCAGATATACTATGAAGTGTACATTTTTCATAAACTGTGAGCTCTGTAAAACACAATTATGATTATAGGTTTGTTTGTTGACCACTTCTAAGCACCAGGTCTTGTGTTGCATGTTTACGTGGATCACATCATTAAATCGCACATTAACACAACACGCCACACCATTTTATCCCAGGATGAATGAGGAAATGAGGCTCAGGGAAGGCGAGCAGCTTCCGCAATATCTCATAGCTGCCGAGCTGCCGAGCAGAGAGTCTTCTAACTCTGTGGCCTGTGCACTAACATTCTACTATAAATACACTCCTCTTCATAGAAAACCCAGTGAGGAGGTTAGTATAAGAATCCAAGAGGTAGGTCAGGCATGGTGGAGCAGGCCTGTACTCTCAGCACTCAGGAGGCTGAAGCAGGAGGATCACTGTGAGTTTGAGGCCAGCCTGGGCTGCAAAGTGAGCTCAAGGCCAGTCTGAACTGCATATTGAAATCCTGTCTCAAAAAGACACAATAATAATCATAGTAATAATCATATTAATCAAAGCAAAAACTGAGTAAGTATCACACACCTGAGAACAGGAAAGGGGATCCACACACATGTGTGACAGGTGCTCACAGGTCAGTCTTGTGACTCCCAGTTTGTCTTATATGTCAGACCCAAAGGATAAATAATCTAAGCAGAAAAATGAAAGACAGCTGCTAGGAAGCAGGGAGGTAGATCTTTTGCGAACAGGAAGGGACCAAGAGAAGGCGGGAGGGCTGAGGGAAGGAGAGCGAGGACGGGAAGTGAAGAGGACTGAAATGTGTTACGTCCGCCTTCCACGCCCCCTGGCGAAGGCAGTCACCGTGTCCTGCAAACAGACACTAACAAAAATCTTCAAAATATAGAAAAAATTATGAATTCATATGGCCGTGCAACACACTTTAGCATTCTGCACATACATGAACCCTCTCCTCAGCGACACTCTGATCTTGCTGAAGGCAAACCGTGTCTTCCGTTCTGCCATTCGGCCGTGGCAGGGGGCACAATGGCGCCTGCGGAGGAAGGGCCTCACAAGTGCTGCGGAGTGGATAGCAGAAGGAATTAAGTCAAGGTGGCGTACAGCTGTATAGCAGGGTTCTGTGCAAGGGAGTGCCCACAGCTAGAGGAAGGTCGTAAAGACCTAGAAAGGGTAGATGAGGAAGGACTAGACCCAGGAAGGGAGCTGTAAAATGAGCAGCATCTGTAGCATTTCCATGGGGCACTTTGGAGGAATTACTGCTCACTCCTCACGACAGCCATCTCCGAGGCAGGTACTGTCACCCCCACCTCCCAGAAGAGACACATACTCAGCCGGAAAGTAGCTGTGTCACACGCTTGTGCGGCTTTTGTCCCACCTTTGCCTGGAGATGGAATTCAAGGATAGTATGAACAGCTGCGTGAATGTGAAACATGAATGAAAATAATGATTTAAGGTCACAGCAAAAATTGTTCACTGGAACATGAGGAAGTCACAGCATTGACTAACACTGGGAGAAAACTGCAACAGGAAAAGGATCAAGCAAACTGAGCCGTGTTTGCGACAGCCGACTCCTGGAGACAGCCCAAATGCTCATCGATTGGTGAATGGATGAAGATGTGGGGTTTTTATACAGTGCGGTACTACACTGCCATAGGATAAGCTTGATACATTCCTACGTGAATGGATGCACCTTGAGACCATACTCTAATGCGAAGTAAATCAGGCACACATGTGTAAATACCGCATTATTTCTCTGGTGTGAGAAACTGAAAGTGTAAATAAGGACCAAAGTATATAATGGGTACTTTGAAATAGGAAGAAAATGTTCAAGGGGGGAAGAGAACAAGGGAGAGGGGAGGAGAAGGGAAAGACAAGAAAAGCAAATGAGATGTACAAATGTCCAGGTTGCATCTTTTGGCTCTCTCTTATTGAGTAGACAGCAGTTTAAGAGAAATTCAGTCGTGCACCGTGAGATGATAGTGTTAAGTGAAGTAAATCAGACATGAGCTTGAACATGGCATGGTTTCCCTTATATGAAAAGGTTAAAACTGTATATAAATAAGGTATGCTGAAAAAGGCAGATAATAGGCAAAAAGAGAGAAAGAAAAAAGTTATTGTGTCCCACGTATGTTTCTGCTTTCAATTTCCAGTTTCACTACAATATGGTCTGAGAGCTCACGTTGTAGGATTTCTATGTCTTTGGATATATCGAGGTCTTTATTGTTGCTATGAGCACAGTCTATTTTAATATAAATAAATTCCAGAATACAAAAATCTATGAAAATAGACAGTAGCTCAATTAGTGGGAAGGGATTGGGAGAGAATAGCTAGTGGGTAGAGTGTTTTGTTTTGGAATAAGAAAAATGATTGAAATTTGATTGTGGTCATGGTTGTACAACTCAGTATGCTGAATTCTGCTGAATCATACACTTTAAGTCTGTAAATTATAGAGTATGCAAACTTTCAATACATGTGTTTACTTTAAAAATAATATGCAAAACAAATAAGAATGAAAGAAACCCAACCACAATAGCCTTAAGCCCCATCAGCTTCCTGATACAGACTGGCACAGGACACTGAAGTGAGCTCCAGACCTTCAGCGGGGCCCTCCAGCGCTCAGGTGTGTGGACAGGTGTGTGGACAGGTGTGTGGACAGGTGTGTGGACAGGTGTGTGGACAGGTGTGTGGACAGGTGTGTGGACAGGTGTGTGGAAGTTCCATGGGGGCTGGAACTTCCGGGAAGGTGGCAGAGTGGTGAACAGCAGAGAGACAGCCTTGCAGGATTTGGTGTCCAGACCCTGGAATATAGCGACGTGAGGAAGAGGAGATGGAGGGAAGTGGGGTCCTGGCACCCAGCAAGGATCTGAAGCGAGAACTGGAGCCCACAGGGAGAGTGAAGAGAGAGACCTCAAGGCAGGAGGAGGAGGCGGGTGGTGTTTTCTCCCCGGGCCCTTCCTCACATCACGGGAGGGGCTGCTCAGACTCACAGACTCTGGTGACCCCAGAGGCCTCCACGGAGAAACAACCCAGTGGGACTGAGCAGAGGGTGCAGCAGACTGCAGTGGCTGGTGAGTTATTCAGGTTCAGACGCCCCCAGGAGAGGACAGTTAGCCGGGAACCACCTTCGAAGGGGCCAGCTGAGCTTGGAACTCAGAGCAGCTGCCTGTGGGCTCCATCTAGCAGCTTCCATTGTCGGGGTGATGTGGAATGGGGTTCAAATCAGCAAGGGGTCAAGAACATGAGCTCCAGCTGTCAGGAAGCCGATTTAAACCGAGAAGAGGCACATAGAGTGTTGCAGGCTCAACAAGTTGGGTTCAACCCCCACAGTCAGGAACAAGTCTACAGTTAAATGGAACTAAGCTGCAGGCTTGCTGGGATTATTCATTACCCTGCCATAAATCTACCGCCGGCTTCCTGGGATTAATCAACATGGATCAGGTCTCTGAAGCTGAGACAACACACCCTGCAGAGGACTGTTCGGTTTGTATCTAGATGTTCCCCCAGAGTCTCATGGAGTCATGGGATTTTATTGGAGATGGGTGAATCTAGAGTGTGTGATTAATTCCTGGTTCAATGCTGGGATGAAGGGTGCTGAGACAGTTTATGACTGCTAGATCAATCCACTGCCCTAATCTCAGTGGACTAGATACAATATAAGGGACAGAAAGAGTTTTCTCTCCCTCTCTCTCTCTCTCTCTCTCTCTCTTTCTCTCTCTTGCTTTTGCTATTGTCTACCTGCCATAAACTGTTGCCCCTCTGCCTGGTTGCCTTGGAACCAGTCGATTATGGACTAAAACCTCTACAAACGGTGAGCCAAATAAATCTTTCTTCCTTTAACTTTGGATATCAAATATTTTGTCTCAGCAATAAGAAAAGTAACTAAGACAGAAACATTTTTTCTTCTTTTTCTCTTTTCTTGTTCTTTTGGTTTTGATTTTCTTTTCCTTTTTCTTGTTTCATTGCTCTTGTTTCTGTATGAGTGTAAATAATGTTTCTAGTTTTCTTGTTGTTGTACTGTTCTGTTCTTGTCTTTATTTCTTGCTACTCTCTTTCCCTCCCATCTTCTTCACCAGTTCCCCAAGTTTGCATAATCTTCCTTTGTCCTCTAGTCTTGCTTCTAATCTTTTCTTCTTCTTCTATTTCTCTATTATTTCCCATAACCCCTTTTAAGAATTCTCTCCTGAGAGTAAAATTGCTATATTGAGAGTATATTTACTGTATACAATTTTGGGGAATTTTTTAGATTTTGATACATAACCAAAAATATAGTTCATATAGTTAAAGGTGCCAAATTAGTAGTTACCACAGTTTCTCACTTTCTAGGCTGTTTGATGCTATTTTTATTGTTGATTGTACTACTTTACTCAAGGTGACATAATTACTCTTATCAGTTGTTCTTCCTAGTATGCCAAGACTGAGATTGCCTAAGGGTCATAAGCAATACTACAGGCCAGTGCCAAAGGACCAGGGGCTGTGTCAAAGCAGCAGCAATGTCTCATCCCCCAGTAAACTAAGAAGTAGGCTCTTGCAACAGACTCAAAACCCAAAATTCAGCTGCACCTTGAAGACATAGCTGAGAAGTAGTCATTACTAAGGGATCTCAGTACTAGTAAAAAAGCTACCTGCCATAAGCAATTTACAAGCACCAAGCCAGGAGTTAAACTAAAAAAACAAAAATAAAAAATGAGAAGACACGTGCAGCCCAGACTCCCAGTTCACCAAAGGCAGAGCCAGAGGGCAGTGAGACCCCTCCTGGACTCTCTGGGGGTCTGCAGCAGACAGAGCAAAGCAGATGAGTGAAGCTTTAAAAAAATGAGATCAGAAATGATTTTGTAGATAACTCCAGAGATGGCGACCACAATGAAAGACGTGGTTAGTGACTCTACAGCAGACACAGATTAAAAAAATAGAGGTGTTTAGGAAACGGTGGAAACCATGAACACCTGACATAGGAAGCAAATGAAATCTATGAAACAGATTCAAACAGGTAGCCACCTAAAAATTCCATTATAAATACATGCAGCAGAATCAGCCAATGTTAGGGCAGAATATTAGACATAAAGATAGTATTTCAATAGCCACCATGAAAACAAATGTATCTTAAAAATAGCAAGGAATCATGAAAAATGAATCCAACAGCTGCTAGATGATGCAAAGAAGAATAACATAAGATTGATTGAAATCAATGAAAAACCAGTACATAGCACAAATGACATAAAAAACTATGTTCACAGAAATGATGGTGGAAAACTTCCAAAGCATGGAAAAAGAATTTGACATACAGATAAGTAAGGCATATAGAACTCCAACTAGCCACGATCAAAAAAATCTATAAAGCATAGAATAGTCAAGATTTCAGAAATTTAGCACAAAAACAGAATATTAAAAGCTGTTACAGAAAAGAAACAAATCCACTACAATGGAAATCCCATCAAAATCACAGCAGACTTCTCAACATAAACTCTTAAGTCAAGGATAGCTTGGAGCAATATATTACAAGGCCTTAAAGAAAACACTCTCCAGCCCAGACTGATGTGTCTTGCAAAACTATCCTTCAAAATAGGTGGAGAAATAAGATACTTCTATGACAAAGAACCCTGAAGAGATTCATGATCATGAAACCAGCAATCCAAAATATTTTGAAGAACATTCTACAAATAGATAATGAGGACTACAACTCCATGAATCCCAAGAGCAGGAATCCA